>APFE031022972.1:6696-119373 GCA_000404065.3 Pinus taeda | reverse complement strand
AACTTGCCTCTATTACTTAGTTAACTAATTCATGCATTAATTTTTCACTTTTTACATCAAGGAAGCTTCTAGAAGAGTAAAGAGAGGTAAAATCTATCAAAGTGCCATAAAAATATTACATTTATCCATCATGTACAAGTAAAAATAGTCAACCATAGTCAAAACAGTGTTTTTTGACCAAAACAGTCGATTCTGGCAAAGTTTGCTCTCATGTCCGCGCCCCCTGTCTCTCGTGTCCGCGCACCTTTGCATCAACTTTTGAGTAGGTTCCACTGGTCCAAATCAAGTGCAAGATAGCTCATTGGAAAGCTTGGCCTGTCTACTTTCCATCCCAAGTGGAATTTCTGAATTTGGAGTTGTTTTGCCCCCTCAAAAACCATTTCTCCCAAGGTCATTTTCTGCAACTCAAAAAGTGGGCAGAAAGTCATTTTTTTGATGTATTTTGAGCTTTTGGAGGCTCAAATCTCAAAATCAGGCTTCTCCCAAGTATTGGTAATTTTTCTCTTTGCATGTCCTTTCCAAAAATGCCAAGTTTTCAAAATTCTGAGCAGTCCTTCAAAACAGCCGCGCTTGGGACGCGGACATGACACGGGAAAAACCTGTAATTTTACCAAAAATTTTCCAAATGTTCCAAAATTCTCAAAATTTTCAGATTTTGATGCTAGATCAAGGCTGATTAGTACCATGATGAATGAAGGATGCTTCAGCCAAGATGGAGAGTGGATTTGTCCTTTTCTTCTTCTTCCGGGCCTCTGACAGCTTTCGTTGGAGGATTTTGTTTCTAGCCTTACAAACATGCAATCTTGCCCAATAGTGTGTCTTCATGTTGCGTAGCAGCTCTTTGTCACGATTTTCTTTTTCCAATAATCTCTCCAAATGTGCATTTACACGAATAAGCATGGACTCCCGATCAGCACGCAATAGGTCACCCGGCCTCCTACGGTTCAAAGTTCGATCGCTGCGGATCTTCCATAGCTCATCAAGTTCTTTTTCTTCTAATTGTTTGGTGCGCTGTTCTAGATAAGTGTTGGTCCATTGGGCCATTTGGAGCTTTTGCTGCAACACGAGGTTCTCCTCCTCTTTCTGCCTGATAATCTCATAAAAATTTGAAGGGGGAGAGTGGGCGTCACGATCAATGAAATCGTCATGTGCCTCGTGAACTGCCTGATCCTCAATCATGGGCTGCTTGCCCTCTCGTACTACCTGTGCCGATGAAGAAAGCGAGGCCCCTTCCACCTGGTGTGGAGATAACACTCGCTGCTCTGAAGATGATGACGAGACCCCTTCCATCTGTTGTGGAGAAAGTACTCGTCGAGCTGTTGCAAATAAGGTCCTATGACCTCTCTGATATGTGACCCGAGGAGAAAAAGCCATGTGTCTAGGAATGCTGGTCTCAGGCTGATGTGATGGCCCTCCCTCCTCGTGAACTGGCTCCGACCCTGGATGTGGCTGTGTGAAAAAGTGTCAGGAGATGAAATCTGCCCAAGGAATGCCTTGCTGGCTCAGCTGATGGGAAACTACTAGCTGAATAAGACCATGATGGCATAAGCTCCGAAGCTGCTGTGCTGGGGTCTGTCTCTGAAAGAGAGCGGTCATCCTCTGAATGTCATGAGATAAGTATGCTGCGATGTTCATGATTCTCACTCTGGTGAAGTGCATCAACATGCGCATATGATAAGAAGATACTCGTGCGAATCTCCCCTCGCATGTGAAGTAGTGCATAATGAGTCTCATGATATCTATATACTCTGCTCGGAGGAACTTGATAGGAAAGTTCCTTGACAATTTATGCACATAGGTAGACCTGACATATGGCTCGTAGTATACTAGGTCCAGCCACTTGCGCTTCGGCCACACCTCACCCACATTGGATATCCCAGTAGCCTCTGTGATAGCCTCTGGAGAAAATACAAAATTCACCCCTGCAAGGGTGACCTGCCTGTCATGGAGATGTAGGACAAACAACTGGGCCAACTCTCTGTGATGCTGAATGTGTGACAGCCTCTCACAAAACTGATAACAAGCCATGTGCTGAAAACAAGATACTGCCAATGGGAAAGCCTGCAACTTCGTCAATGATGTGGGCTCTTCCCTCTTGTGGTGACCACCCTTGCCTCCCCTACGAGGCCTCCGTTGTGTCTCAATCTCAGTAGATGATGATCGGTCATCACCTTGCTCATTAGTCTCAGTAGTTGACATGGTGTTATTGAGCAAGGTGGAATAAACAAGTCAAAATGACCGCTGCCCTGCCTGCAAAATGCTGTGAAGTATGCTGTTTTCAAGGGGAAACATCATGAGGGATATGTTAGGGGAGAGAATTTACATATAGGAAAGGGGAAAAATATATATATAAGCAGGGAATTTTAAAGGAAAACATCACATAATGCTAAACATGTCATTCCATCTTTCAACATTTGCAAATCAATACTTTATTTAGGGAAACTGTGTTTTTTAAACATCAAGGGAAAGGACAATGAAAATATTCATGATGGAGGGGAGGATGTCATGGGCATAGGAGGATAGGGCAGCATCACTTATGTACAAATAACAGGCAGCTCGTTTCATTTTGTTTTTGCATGCTTTTCATAAGCATACTCTGTTTTTTCACATGTAAAAATGGCCATTTAATGCTGATGGAAAACAGGGGCTTTGAGTATTTGATTACAAGGGGAAGGGAAGGGTTGCTGTGATTATTTTGCAATGGAGGGGAGAGGGATTGTATCAAGGGAATTAGGGGAATGAGGGGATATAGTGAATTAGGTTTAGGGAGTAATGAAACCTACGAACAAAGTCTGCCAACCAATTTTCACAACAACAGTCTTTCAATAGCGCTGGCAGCTTCATAATTGCATTTATCATGAGTGAATTAGGGTTTCATTGCATGTTTTGACAATAGGGAAGGAGATTCAATTGCATAGGGAGTTTGAAAATGGGATAGGCAATTGAATTAGGTTTTTCATGAAGGGAATGGGTAGGAAAACAGAGTCTAGGGAAAAGGAGATGATACCATGTTATTTGACAAACCCTAGCACAGCGAAACTGCTCCTTTTTGATAGCTAGCAGCTGATACATTTGATAAACTTTGTCATGATTTTACACAGCTTCTAACCTTTGATATTTACAGCAAGATGACATTTTTCTTTTGTTTTTATAAGGCTATGCAAGTTATATTTTTTACTATTTTTACAATTCTTGTTTGCATGCCTTGTCATCACTTTCTTTTCTTTTTACTATATTTGTTTTCATTCTTTTGCTGTGCAATTTACATATATAATTTGCTGTGTGTAATGGTGTAGGGTTTGAGCATGATGCATGGTATAAAACTAGGGTTTAAAATATGGTTTAGGAGGGGTTAGGGTTTCATGGAATTCGGGATGGGGTCTAGCATTAATTTGCAAATAAGATTAATGAAAATGACACTCTAACACATGTGAATTTATAATGGGAAACTAATGGAAGGGAATAAAGGAAAAATTACCTTGAAAAACAAACAATACAAACTAACATAAGCTTGCAAAGACATCAACCATTTAACCTATTTCTTCATAATTTCTCATGGTAAAAATGACCATAAACATGCTATCCATCCATGACATTATCATACCTTGACAAATTTGAGTGAACTTGGAAAAAAGTTTACTGTTTGGGTGAGTTTTTGTGCAAGCTGCCCGAATAACCGCGCACCTCCCCAGAAAAGCCGCGCACCACCCAGAAATCCGCGCCTGTGTATTTTTCTTCAGCAGAAAACTCACCACAGAGCCGCGCACCACCTAGAAATCCGCGCACACTTGTGAAATGACCGCGCACCTTCCCAGGCACTGAATTTGCTGAAACTTGCCACGAAATCGCCTTCTTTGCTTCTAGCACGAAATTTTCACTCTCAATTGCACAATAAGAGTGACTAATGAGGGAAATTAGCTTTTATAGGGTCATTTTAAAAAAAATTAACTTTAGAACCCACTTTCTAATGTTTTCAATTTGCTTTTCTTTTTAACACTGTTTTAGAGACTTTTTGTCCTGAAATGAGCTCTTTTGATGCGTTTGACTCCATTCTTCTTGCAGGTTGACCATCTGATGGATTGTGGAGAAGGAACCAGGGTTGTTGCCGGCATTTTTGCAAACTTCTGAAAATTTTTATTTTTACAAATTTGACATGACCTTGGACTTAAAAACAGGGTTTTTAAATCCAAGGCATAAAATGATCTGTAGCTGATGAAAATAACAATGAAACATATGTACATACCTCCCTCTGGCTTGCTGGGAACTCACTAACCTTGACTCATGACTTTGAAGTGATTGTTACTCAAAACCCTAGACCTAAGACCTGGGACCTCAAGACAAAAATAACAACAAGTATGACTCAATTACATCGTAGTACAACCTCATCCAGCAAAGCCAAGAAGGGAACAAAGACCTGCTCCTCCATTTAGTGTTATGGCATGCCTAGTGGGATGCAAAATTGACACTGATGAGACACCTAACTATGCATATGCAAAGAGCTATTGATCACTGATGGAGGGCTTAAGACCGACACTAACAAGCTCCAAGCCTCCAAAAGGAGAAGGTTCTTCAGAAGGTGGAGGTAATGGAAATGGAGGTAAGCCTCCACCCTCTCCACCATCATTTTCTTCTTCAACTTCACATTCATCTTCATCCTCTTCCAATAATACGACCCTTACTCATACTCATCAACATACCTCAAAAGGGATTGGTAAAACACCCTTGTTAAAACTTGATGTTAAATTTGAACTGCCCATGCATAATGGTGAAGTGAATGCAAAAAAGCTTGAAAATATGGTTTTTCATTTGGAGGTCTATTGCATAATACAAAACCTTCAAGATGATGACATGAAGATTCAGCGAGCTTCCTTGAGGATGGAGGGTGCAACACTAGTATGGTGGGAATCCAGGACATAAGAAGAGATAAAAAAACATGGTAAGATATCAATTTATTGGCTTGATTCCATTGCTGCAATTAAAAGACAATTTTACCCTCTAGCATATATGCAAAAAGCCATCATGAATTGGCATAACTTTAGACAACTTAAAGGTCAAAATGTGCAAGATTACACCCAAGAATTTAGAAGAAGGTCCCTAATGTTAGGTGTAGATTTGCAATCACAAGACATGTTGTTGAAGTATATAGGGGGTTTACATAGTCACCTTAGGCATACTATCCTTATGTTTAACCCAAATAATCTAGATGAGGTGTGTGTGCAAGCCACTCCTCTTTAGGCAAGAGGGAAAAATACTCCAGAAGAGGGTAGTAAAAATTCATTTAAGGGTAAAGGAAAATAAAAGGGTTTCAAAGGGAAAGGAAAGAAAAATACATCCATTAAGAAGGAAGGAGAGAAATTAACATGCAAGCTGTTATCACCAAAATAGGTCCCTGATTTCGTTGCTGATCAGACTATCTCAGTGTAACTATTTCAAACCAAGCTTTTGGCTAAGGCTTAGCCTCCTCGGCCTGAGAGGGCTCTCTCAAGGGTTAATGATATTGATTAATGATAATATAGATGGATAAATCTATCTTGGTTTTGTGTGTTTGTAGGTTGAAAAGATGAAGGCTTGCTACCATTGGGCTATGAAGTCAACAAGTCAATAAATTTAGTGGCAAGGTTTCTTGACATGAAAGCTGAGACAAATAAGGTTCTTAAACAAAGACAATTCACTCAATAACATAGGTCAAAAGAGTCATTCCATTACTAAAGGAAGTCAGAGCATAGGGTTATGAATTTTGAGTATTAGTAATGAAATCTACTGCTAATGGTTCAAAGGTGGTTTACTCACAAGATTCTGAAAAAACATAGTCATCTCATTTCTAAAGGAAGTCAGAGCATAAGGTTATGAGTTCTGAGTAATAGCAATGAGATCTACTGCTCAACACAATCACTCCATTACTAAAAGAAATCAAAGCACATGGTAGTGAATTTTGAATAATAGTAATGTAATCTAGTGCTGGTGGTTCAAATGTAAAACACAGTCATCTTATTGTTAAAGGAAGTCAGAGCATTATATTATGAATTCTAAGTACTAACAATAAGATCTACTGCAAGTAATTAAAATAACATATACATCAAGAAAGGATTGAACTCTATCAAACTCAATTTTGTTCAAGAAAACCTTTCTGCATTACTGATTGTATTCCTTCACATAAAGCAGCAACTGGGCTAAAAATCTCCAACCCTTTGTGCATTACATCTTCTCCAATATATAGAGCTCTTTACATAACTGAGATTCCTCCTCCAGCATAAGGGGAATTCGAATTCATCCTACTATGACACCTATTGATACTTAAAACTAACTATTAAATGCAAATGACAACTAACTAGCAGTCCTAGAGACCTAATACAACTAGGAGTGTAACTCCTTATTATGATTACAACAACCTTATCTAAACATTTAAAGCATTCTTTGACAACTTGCAACCTCAAGAAGTCTAATTTGATGAAGCCTCCCACGTTGTCACTTGACTGCTGATGACAAACCCTAGAAATTAGGGAACATGTTTCCCTGTTTTTAGGTTTAGGATCCTTGAAACTTACACGTGGGACAGAGCCTTTATCTTCTCATCCATGGCGTATTTTACGAAACCGAAGGAATTTTTTGTAGTCCATGATGTCTAGAACAAAAACCTCGCTTGGTTTTTTTAAAACACTTCTCCAACTATCCAGAATCTGTCCTTGAAAAACACATGTAAAACAGGAAAACTCTGTTTTCTGAAATTAGGGTCTCAATGAAATCTTAGTATCTCCCAACGGAAAACACTTACAAAGAAAGTGAGATAGGTTATTATAGCTGGAGAGTTGATTAAGAGAAACCTCCCTCATAATTCCAAAATATGTTTTCCTGTAACTAGAAACTGATCTTGAAAAAGACTACTAAAACTAGAAGACAAAGCTTGACTTTAAGCAGTTTCGTAGTGAAAGTTTAACCATAAATTCCTCCCACCTCAGAACGAATTTTGAAGAAACTGAAAGAGTAGTTTAGCATGTTAGGAAGAAAATCCTCTTTCAGTTTTCAAAATTGAATTCTCAGCTGCTCAGGAAACCTTCTGGAAGTTAACTAGTAAAAGCAGAAAACAGAGTTTTTTGTGCTGAAACAGGCTGCTTCAAGGGTTTCGTAGCACGCTACGAAAACTCCTAGTTCAGTGTTTTCGTAGCGCAAAACAGGATTTTTACACTGTCTGCGCTATGAAAACATGGATTCCTAGCTAGTTTCAAATTTTTTTCAAATGGATAAACACATGACTTTCAAAACATGATATGAGACCAGTGATGGGCAAGAACGGAGTGTTGACCCTATTTGACCATACCAACAAGACTCTTTTCTAAATCTTAGACACTAAAGCGACCATGGAAATACTAGACCAAGACTAACACCAATCCTTTGGAATATTAGTGATGTCAAAACACATGGTGAGGCTTCTAGGACATGGAATGAGGATGTGAAACTTTTTTTTGGAAAAGAGAATGACACTTATTGAGATGAGATGACTCAAAACCTATAAGACTATGACTAGAAACAAGGCAAAATTTCCAAAGCTTAGAAACAAAAATTTTAGGGTGATAACACAAGCATTGTTCCAAAAAGGGTCATTGTTACATAGTAATTTGTCACTGCCTTCACTCCCAGTCCATCTACTGTGTCATGTGTCCAAGTCAAACATGCTCATGTTGAACAAATGCTCTTTTATACTACCAATTGACCCACTTTTCCTAAGTTATCTACCTCATCGCAACTATGGGCTTAATAAAGGCACTAAACGGCGCTCCTAAATAGTCCAGCCACACTGCCAGCTCAAAAGTACATCTGATTCCTGCGATGGTCCGATTTCATGCTCCAGCGCGACGCTGCTTATTATCTTCAACGATGATCTGACTATCTGTGTTGCTCACTCGTGATGTCAGCGCTGAAGTTCAGTCATGTACCCACGATGATCTAGATTGGGTGATTTGTTCCAATAGTCAGCCTTCTGGATGACTCCAGACCTGGTTGTTGGCATAGGTTGTGTCGCCCTTCCTTCCCTGGTGTGGCAATTCCGTCAATTGTGCTACCTTCCTTGGTGATAAGCTCTCTCTTCCACCTTTCATGGAAACTCCTTCTCCTATTTAAACACTCATTTTTTATATGATCAGCTAGTTGGTAGTTGGTAAATTCTTGGATTGAGCAGTGTTGTTAGTGCTTTTGATAGATAGCTGGTGTGAGTGTGATGAGTGTGAGAGTGTTGATATCATGGGGAAGGTTGTGAAGTTCCCTTGATTTCATGCAAAACTTGTGAGTGAGAGAGAGACCTTTGTATGTTGGGAGATCCATCTTCAAAGAGGAATCTTGAAGGAAACAGCTGGATGGATCCCTTCTTGAGGAAGGCTGTGATTGTCCAATAGACTTTGGTGTAAGCTTACTTTATTATATTTAATTGCAATCAAGTTTCCTATGTCTTGTATGTAATGTACTTGATAGCTCACGACTTCTTGACTTTGTGAGTAAATAGTTCATTGTTGTTTCCGGTTACGCGCTTTGTTGTATTTCCTTTGCTTTGTTTCAGGTTGATCACTCATTGAGGAGAAGGAAGCGAAAGCTGGAGTAGCGCAACGGAACTCCATCGACCACCAGTTGAGGTAGGCCTCCAACTTTAACTGTTTAAGGAAAGCTATTGTTGATCTATCTTTGTTTGTGACTAGACCCACTCTAGGGCTAGAGGAGTTGCCTCTGTCCACAGACGGAACACTTTCCTGCATCACAAATTGGCGACTCTGCTGGGGAGAGTCTATCCTATGTTTTTCTCTTTACTCTTGTTTTGATTTTGAATTTGGTCTCTCTTTGCTTTTGGGGATTTATTGGCAGTCTTTTGGATCACCTGTGATGATCTGGGAGGTCCTTCTATTATCTGTTAGATTGGCTAGTTTTGGTTTGGGAGTTTTTGGCTTGTTTGCCATTGTTTTTTGTATCATCGCGAATTTTAGTTTTACAGTCACGCTGACATCGTGATCACCCTTTTGTAAAACCCTGTGCATCGTGGAATAACACCACATAGTCACGACGATCCTGGAATTCGGATCATCGCGGGAAAGGCGTGTACTCCCGTGCTGACAACGCTCTGTTGCTACAACTAGCTCTTTTTCAGTGCAAGTTGCTAGCGTTCCACTCGCGACGATACCTGTAGGATCGATTTTCTAAATTCTGCCTCCTGATTTTGCCTTTCCTCTTGATCCGTTTTTATTTTTTGCTTGCTTAGTCATTTGTTTTTCACTATTTACAATCAAGGCACTCGTTCTTTGGCTTGGTTGAATGAATTTTGCATTTTTTCTCGTGTGACCTAGTTCATTATTTCAAGTTTCTTGAATCAATTGTCTTGGTTGCTGGCCTACTCAAGATTTGTTTATAGCCTCTTGTTGGTTTGTTTGAGCCTTTCTCTTTCTTTGTTTCTAGTTGATTTTTAGTGACAGTTATTGAACCAGTCTTTCGTATTGATTTGATTTCTTTTTGCTACCGAACATAGATCATGATTGTTTGGATCAACCAGTTCTTTCACACTTGCTTGTTTGTTTCATTGAGTTTAAAAAACATCAAAAAAACAAAAGTTTGCATTTGTTTAGTGTGCGAAAGTGAAAGTGAATTTGCATTTCAAGGTTGCATATTGAAAAGCGAATGATAAAATCTCTCATTAGTAGTTCTTATGCACTGTAGGAATTAATGTTTGTATGCATTGTGAAGTTGATTTTGTTCGGCTTGGTTTTCTTGGTTTGGGAGTGATCTCTCTACCCTCTCGTAAGTAGGTGTTCATCGAAGGAAAATGATATTTCACTCATTTTAGTTACATCCTAGGCTTTGTTATATACACACGGTAGGGCCTGAAACTGAAACAGAATTCAAGATCAACCTTAAAATGAACTAAATAAATCTAACAATGCATTGGAACATAATGGTCATTATTTAGAGGTCTAGGCTAGATACGTGCTCCGGCGTCGTTAAACCTAGTCACTATTGTTTTCACTCAAGGTTGGGTGATTCCTCCTTCTGTGACTCAATAGCGGTCTAGTATAGAATTGTGCTCCCACGTACCATCAAGTATATATTGGGAGACCCCACTAGGTTATCATCCTTTATCCTTAGGAAGCTGTGCCTTCCGCCTTGCAAACCATAATGCACTGAACACAGCATTCGGGAAGATTGACTGCCGTACGGAAATTCCTTGGTTTTCATACGACTGCCAAGGTGTATATGCAGTTTTACGGATTGTTTGGTAAACCTTTTGCTTAGATCTCCATAGTAGTCACTTTCGTTCCTTTTCAGACTCCCTAAAAGAAAAGGTCCATCTAAGCACTTGTCACTTCAGGCTCATTAAATATTCGAAGGCAACTAGAGTCATATTTTGGTCCTTTTCTCGACTCTTTATAGATGAAAAGGTTAAGTCTTGTTCCTGTGTCTTAAAATTTATTTGGCCACGTTCACATTTACCCAGTTAGATCTTGTTTGCGTTTAGCTTGAGTAGGGTTCTTTCTCGTTAGTTTTCCTAGGTTTTTGAAGTGAATCATCTTGGCGGAATCATCGGTCCCGTCTCCCGTTCCAAGTGACCAAGGGTCTCCATCCTCTGTTGCCCCTGAGGTTCCGCTTGTTAGTGATACTCTCCCTGTTATCCCGAGTATCCATCCTCTTAACTCTCACGCCCCAAAGGACGAGTCTTATGATATTAATTGGAATCCCATTTGGGAGCCTTCTAAGGAAGACTTTCCCGTTACTCCTCCTAGTGTTTCGGTCCCAATGTCTTCCTCTAACATGGATGAGACAACTCCTGTCTCTGGTGAAGAATCCTTTGTGTCAGAAAGTGAAATACCTATTCCTATGGAACCAGGAACTTCACCTTTCCATGCAACGGGGACTTCACCTTTCCGTGTTACTTCCCTTGGTATCACATTACCTTTAAGATATAATGCTTTGGCAGACATCATTGGTTCCAGGGCTCCCCTTTTGAGTTCCATATGGTCTCGTAGCATCCCTCCGACTTCGGAATCATTCATACCTCAAATTCACAATGCATTCGTCACATCTGTTCCGACCATACCAATTGTTTGTGTGGCTGCTTCAACCCTTGTTGTCAGTGCTGCCACTGCTTCTTCAGTGGTCACTACTATTGTTGGACCTTCTGCTAGTCCTACTTATAGTGGCCCAACAACAGGAGTTGTCGATCCCGCACTGAGTGCCCCGCCTTCTTCTGGTTTCATTCCAACAGGGGTGGCATACGATCAGTATGTACAAGCTCTTCAAAATCTAGATCCTAAAAATCCGTTTAATTATTATGATTCTCATGGAGCTCATATTTATTACCCCAGACCTATAGTCTCTCAACCTACGGTTGAAGTCACGGTCCCATTGTCAGTTGCTTGGGGCACCACTGATTATCATGGTGGCCAAGCATCACCTGCAAATTTGCAAGGGCCACCTTATCAAGGTTAGTCGTCTTACGGACAACCTTATCCAGGGCAACCTGGAGGCCCACAAGGACAACTCATCCAGGGACAACCTTTGGCCTTTGGTGGTTCTTCTTTTACCTATTTTGGGCAGCCCTCTGGTAACCCGGGACAACCTTATGCTCAACAAGGTCAACCAGGTATCCAGCATGGCTACTCTTATGGGCAAGTTGGTCAGCCTTATGCTCAACAAGGCCAATCAAGTGTCCAGCAAGGTTACCCTTCTGGGCAAGTTCGTCAGTTGTACGTTCAGCAAGGCCAACCCACTGTCCAGCCTAGTCAACTGACTGGACAGAGTGGTCAACCTCAAAATCAATGAGGCCAACCAATTGTCCAGTCTGCTCAGCCATCCGGCCAATCAAGACAATTCTCAGTTGTGCAAGGACAACCCACTACCCAGCAAGCTCAACCTTCTGGGCAAGTGAGTCAACGTCAATCTCAGCTAGGTCAACCTTCTGGCCAGATGGTTCAACCTTAGTTTATTCAAGGACATCCGTCTGGGCCTGCTCAAGCGGGCACTCAAATGTTGGTTTCTTCTCAAGTGCCACCCAGTTTTCAGCCCCAGTCTGGGCTCCAGACCCAAGCCAGTTCTCAGATTCAGGTTGGATCTCAATCTCAACCTGCGTATCAAACCCAGCCTGGCTACCAGGCCCAGTTTGGAGCCCATCCACCTTATGGTACCTAGCAACCCCAAGGGAAAGCCCAATTTGCCCCGTATCAAAATTATCAACAACTGCAAGGAAATCCTTATCAGAATTTCCACCAACCCTATGTTGCTCCTGCAGGCCAAGTTGGTAATCAATGGATGCTGGGGGGAAAGTCCAGGGTCAATCGTCCAGTCATGGCTATAACCCCTATGGGCATAACTCCTATGAGCAGAACCCTTATAGGCCCAGTCTGTCTGGACAGAACCAATGGGGGCAACAAATGGCTAGATGAAATTCTGGGACCACCTCCTACCCGCAGCCACAAATGTCCTTTAATCCTCAGTTACCATTTTTAGCGACGTTGGAATTAACGGACGTGTCCAAACTGACCAATGATCCCATTCTTCATAATTCGTATTGGCCGCCGGTTCCAACTAAAATTCCAAGTGATTGTCCCAAGTTTGATGGTAAAGCCAGAGAAGATCCCCAGGCTCATGTTATGACGTATCATCTATGGTGTTCGTCAAACTCATGGCTTGATGATTCAATCCGACTTCGCCTTTTTCAACGGACTCTCACTGGCTCTGCTGCTAAGTGGTATATTGAGTTAGCTCGCGGATATTTTCAGGACTTCAACTCGTTAGCTATGGCATTCTTAACTCATTTTCAGTTTTTGATTCGCTATGAAATGGACACGCATATCCTGACATCCTTAAAACAGACTACGGCCACGCATATCTTCGATCATATTCATGAATGGAGGCGATGTCACCATTTGATTAAGTTTTGGATTCCCGATCAACTTTTGACTGAATGGTTCACAACCTCATTTGTCGGTCCAATAGCTAGGGACATTGCGATGGGAGCATGTGTAACTGAAGAGCAAGCTATCGCGTGTGCTCAGTACCTCGACTTGGTTTACTCCCAGTGCGGTACGTTATATGATTACTTGCCTGATGCTCTGAGACTCGGAACTTCTAAAGCTCCACCGACACCCTCTGTTGACAGTGTCATCGGTTCTGTAAATCTGCCCTCTAAGAAATCTTCCACAAACGCTGGGAAGCAAAAGTCGAATGCTTCAAATGAGAATGCTTCTCAGGCTATATCCAATGTCGGTAATACTTCCGAGATGAATGTCGTCCAGTCCACCACGGCAGATAAAGCCTCGAAAGGGAAAAAGAAGGGAAAAGGGAAAAATAAAGCTGAACAGCTGAAGCAGGATTCCCCTAAACCTCCACCCGAGGAAGGTGCCAAACGCAAGCCTAAGTATCCTTGCCTTATCTATGACGAGGATCACTATACCAAAGACTGCCCAAGGCAGTCCGAAGTTAGTTGTTTGCTAAAGGGTGCCCCTGGAACTCCTGTCGTCCTCAAGGAACCCTTTCCCTCGCAATAAACTCAAATGGTGGTTGATACATCTCAATCCTCTTCTCCCTTTGGTTCTCAAGTATTTATGGCTGGGACGATTCCCGTCCACATTAGTACCCAGGCAAAAGAATATTTGTCACCTATCAGGAAGGAGCCTAAGGTCCCCTCTAGTGCTCCTCCGTCCAGTTATGGTCCCCTTCATATTGAGCGACCTAGCACTAAAATGGTCATCCGACCTCCTTCTAAGGGTGTACTCCGGAAATATTCGTATAATCCCAATTCTCATGTTGCTCAGCACTATAGCATCGTTGAGGACTTGGCTCAGGCTTCGTCAGCTATGTCTGCATTAGAAGTTCTCCAGAGTTGCCCCTCTCAGAGGAAGTCTTTGCTATCGGCCATCGGTGGCATTGACCCGGCTAACTTAGATTTGATTACTTTTGACTTGGACAGTCATATACCGAGGCTGCCTCACCAAATTTCCTTCCTTATTCAGGTCGTCATCAATTCCAAAACGATTCATCGTACTGTCATTGATGAGGGCGTGTCTACTTGCATAATGTCTATTGCTTGTTGGAAGGCTATTGGTTCTCTGACTTTGAGCCAATCTCCTACGACCTTGGAAGCCTTTGATGGGAGAGAGTCTCATCCTTAGGTATCCTCCAACGATTGCCCATTACATTGGAAGGGAAGACGGTCGAAGTAGAGGTTGAAGCTATCGATGCTAATTTAACTTACAACCTCCTTTTAGGACGGAGCTGGACCTATGCCATGCGAGCCATGGCCTCATCTCTATTCTATGTCATTAGTTTCCCCCATCAGGGGAAGATTGTCACCATAGACCAGCTCTCCTTCTTCGCCTCTTCCTCCGACAGCAATGTGCCTTTCATGGAGCATACCTCGATCCCTCTTGAGAGTGTGGGTGCTAGACTCTTTAAAGATCCTGCCCTTATGGGTGTTTTTTCACTCCCACCTCCCAACATCGCCCCCATTAACATGATTTTTGTTCACTCTGATCCGTGGGTTCTTCCACTTCCTGATCAGATTAACTCCTGGGGTGATGAGATGCTGTTGAATCCTGTCGAGCTCAACTACGTCGAAATTGTTTCTGCATTGGCTCCATCCTCTGAACCTGCTCCTTTGTGCAGAGCTCTTGACTCATACATGCAGCCCCCTTGGCTTGGAGATAGCGCTTCTTCAGACCCGTTATAGGAACTTTTTCCTTCTGATGAAGCGATCATTGAGACCATGTCTTTCGAGGAACCCCCTTGGCCTGATCATCACCATCATTCCTCGTTTCTCCCTACCCATTGGGAAATGCTTGCTTGTCTTGAGCGGTTTGCTTCTTGCTTCCCTTTTCAACCTCTTCAAACACCTATTCAGATTTATCAAGTGTAATCTGAAGGGAACATGGGGAACATCACGCAGACTTAGCCTATCGACATCTCTATTAAACCAAGGATTGTTGAGCACATCCATGTTGGAGTGACTTGTACTTCGGAGGAGATTCAGCTCTATACAAGTCGTTTTCGTGAATTTCCTGATGTGTTTGCATGGTCTTATGAAGAGATGCCCGGCATTGATCCTAGCATTGTGGTGCATGAGATACCTACCTATCTGGGTGCTAAACCTGTCCAACAGTGTCTACGCCCCGTGCACCCCCGAAAGGTTGCAGCTATTAAAGCGGAAGTGGAAAAGCTTCTCAAAGTTGGTTTTATTTACCCCATCTCGCTCACGGACTGGGTCTCTAACATTGTCCCTATTACTAAAAAACAGGGCACTATCAGGGTATGTGTTGACTACCGTGATATTAATCGAGCTTGTCCCAAACATAACTTCCTTACACCCTTCATTGACCAGCTCATTGATGAGGGTGCCAGAAGTGAAATATATTCGTTCACGGATGGCTTTTCTGGTTATAACCAGATTAATATCGCCCCTGCTGATCAACACAAGACCGCCTTTATCTGTCCGTGGGGCACTTTCGCTTATAAGAAACTCCCTTTTGGTTTAAAGAATGTCGGTGCCACCTTTCAACGCATAATGTCATACGCATTCCATGATATTTGACACATTGTGCAGCCTTACCTGGATGACCTTCCGGCTCATTCGGTAAGGCGTCAAGACCATCCCACCCACCTTCACGAAATTTTTCTTCGTTGTAGACACTATCGTATTCGGCTCAATCCGCATAAGTGTGTCCTATGTAGAGTCTGGCAGAATTCTCGGGTTCATCGTCTCCCCAGAGGGTATCCATTTAGATCCTCTTAAATTCAAAACCATCTTGAATCTTCCTCCCCCTGCTTCCTTGCAACAATTGCAGAGCTTGCAAGGAAAAACGAATTTTTTACGACAATTCATTCTGAATTATGCCGAAGTGGCTAAGGGCTTGTTGAAGCCCCTAAAATCGGGTCAACAACAAGGGGGATACCCACCCGGTCCGGACCTTGGTTGGCAGCTCCTTATCCGTTTGGTATAGCGGGTCCGACTAGGGATGATGGGACCAGTTTCCCGACCTTGGGTGTGTGTGTGTGTAGAGTTTGGACTATGCTGATCTAGGGGGGATTTAAAGCAAATCTAATTTAGACTCTTTAAACTAACATTATGCTATTGCAGTCTAATAAGAAACAATACATCTAATCTACACTAACCCGGGGTGTATATCTTCCATTATGCGATCTAAAAAGATTTAGAATAATAACTGGTAATAAAGATCATTCAGCTATCATAAGAAAAGAAACCATTTGAGATAAACTACTTTGCGTAAGAAGTTAAGAAAAATAGTTATGAACAGCATATCGCATAATAAGTTACTTATATGTCAGATACAAACAATATGACTCCACCGTACAAAAGTGCCAAATGATAACCCATACATTCATATAATGACATATAAACAACTGAACTATAAATCACTTAGAGAACATAAGCAGAAATAGTCAAGAGATAGAAGTACCATTTATGACTGGTTCCACTCATAAGCTTCAAGTAACAATGATTTATCTCTCCTTGTTCTAACGTCTACCAAGAGTACAGAAGTGCAACATCAGTAGCAGATATCAGACACAAACATTAATAAACCTTCATCCATCCATTCATCAAAACCACCTCTGAGGGCGCAAAAATGCATGTTCTGAGGACGAGTTTTTGACAAATCTCCGGACCCTTCTCTAAATGCATGAGAAGGGTTTAAATACTGCTAACTAATTAACTTGATTACATAAATTTGGGATCCGGTTTTCAAATGACCATCCCTCTGATAAAGAAAATTATTTTTAAAATTAAATCTAACTTTGAACTATTTCTGTATTTGCTCCTTAGTGCCTTGAGTGTGCAGCATTCGTCTGAGAGGAGTCGGTTGGTTGCCTTTCCCTTTGTGCATGTTATAAAAATAGAAGTAACAAGGGTCGGCACCACTTTTTTGATAAACTATCAGATATTTTTTAGAGAATCTCCCGCTGACTGAATGTATACTTGGTAATAACTCGAATTTTTCTCAGACTGGATCTGCTTTTGCTATTTTGGTTTTCTGTCTTCGTGAATGACTTGATGAGTCAGAAGACTTTACTTTCTGAGCAATTCTCTGGATTGGAAACTGCCTTTGTTCTTCATTCCAGGCTTTTCTGTCATGTAAGCTTCAGGTATCTTTGTAGTCCTATCGTACGTAGTTCCTGCTTCTGAAGAAGTCTCTTCTGTGGCCTCTGAGCATCGGCGCTTTCCTCTTTTCCTTAGATGTTTCCTGCAAAAGAAAAATTACTCCATTTTATCTCATGTTTTATAGTTTGCGTAAAGGAAAAGAGTAAATGAAAAATAAAGTTTGATATGAAAGCTTCAGATCTTGCGTGTGTATAATCATGACATTCAAAGTGAACTGACTCTTCGAAAAACGAAAAGAAGCCATTTGTACGATCATTAATTTTTTTTTTACAGGCACACGCCTAATTCTGATTAAAGGACAGCTTTCCCTCGAATGTTGTGCTGAGCAAGATTTCGCGTTTCGTCACAGATCGCAGATCGCAGATTTGTATTATAGCATTGTGGTATCGCAATATCAAATCATCGCGGATCGCAGATTGTGGATTAGAGATTGCAAATCACAAATCGCACATCGCGGATATTAGTCATTGCGTCTTACTCTATGCGGCTGCTGCGATATGCGACGTTGCACATCGGCCGTCGGGGTTTTCTTGAGCCTCTCCTATTAAGAGCGCTTACGGTAAATGCGATGCGATGAGTTTAGCATCGCTTCTTTGCGGTTTGATACGCTTATAAAAAAGAAGTGTTTCCTTTGCTTTGCTGCGATAAGATTCTAAGGAAAAACAAAAATATTCAAGGGGAATTTTGAAGAATTTTTTACTAAGGGTCCCTCATTTGCTTGGTGTTGTTGCTAATACCAAACAAAGGAGGGGGGTTGTTGGTGACCACAACAGGGCTATATGTGACTATTGAAGTGTGATACTCCTTTTCATTAGGATGTTGCTGCCCAAGAGTCGTTCGAGCGCCTCAAGGCTCTCCTTGTTTCTACTCCTCTGTTACGTCCTCCTGACTATCACTGAGACTACACTCTTTACTTAGTCGTTGTTGACACCACTATCGGCATGGTTCTCGTTCAAGATGATGATGATGGTATTAAGCATGTCGTTTATTATCTTAGCTGCAATTTACTTGATTCGGAAACTCGTTATGCCCATGTTGAGAAGTTGGCATTGGCCGTTGTTTGTGCCATCCAATGTTTCCGCCATTACATACTATTGCGTACCACGACGGTGGTTTATGATTGCAACCTGTTGACGTACATTTTGTCACATCAATTACTAGGGGCAAATACTCGAAGTGGATTGTTATCCTCCAAGAGTTTGACTTGGAGTTCACCACTGCCAAGTCTAAGAAGTCCCTCGTCTTTGCTGAGTTGCTTTGCTCTCTGCCATCCATTACCGCACCCTCTCGGTTAGAGGATCATATTTCGGATGAAACTTTGTTCTTGATCAGCACCCTCGACCCTTGGTATGGGGATATTATTGTTTATCTCCAGACGTCCTCTTTTCGTCCCGATCTGTCCAAGGATGCTTGGCGACGAATTCGCCATCAGTCTCAACCTTATCGCACTATTGCGGACACCCTGTACCCACTCAATGCCGACTCTGTCCTCTGCCGATGTTTAACCCTCGAGGAAGCTGAACAAGTTCTAAATGAATACCATTCTAGCGCCTGTGGTGGTCACATGTCTGGATATGTCACTGCTCAGAAGATTCTCCATGCCAGTTATTTTTGGCCCTCCATCTTTAAGGATTGCATTCTTGCCATCCGTTCTTGTCATAAGTGCTAAATCTATCAACAGAAAATGCGCGCGCCTCCCACTCCATTGCACCCTGTTGTTACTGTCGGCCCTTTTACCAAATGGGGCATTGATTATATGACCTATAACCCTCGCTTGGCTAGGGGGGCATGGGTATATCATCGTTGTTGTCGATTATTTCACAAAATGGGTCGAGGCGATGCCTACACTATTTGAAGAAGGTCACACAGCAGCGCAATTTTTGTTCAATCATGTTATTTCATGATTCTGAGTCCCTCAGGCTATCATCACTGATCACGGCAAGCATTTCCATAACCATATGATGACCAAGTTAACAACCCAGTTGGGCCTGCAGCATGATAGCTCGACACCATACTATCCTCAGGCCAATGGTCAAGTAGAAGCTGTTAACAAAGTTCTAGTTACAATGCTTTAACGTATCATCGGCATGCACAAGTCCAACTGGCATTTGATGTTGTTCTCTGCCTTATGGGCCTACCGAACTTCAGTGAAGGATGCCACCGGGTTCACCCCTTTCCAATTGGTTTACGGTCTAGAGGCTACCCTTCCGATTGAGTGTGAGATCCCTTCTTTGAAATTAGCTGTCAAATTACTCCCCAACACTACTCCGGTAGAAGAACGCCTTCTCTACCTAGAGCGACTAGACAAGACCCATCGACTAACCTCTCTAGCTATTGAAGCACAGAAGAAGGGAGTGAAAACTCACTTTGATCATACTGTTCATCCTCGTTCTTTTGTTGAAGGAGATTTAGTCCTGCTTTATGATCAAGCGAATGATAACCTAGGGGCAGGCAAATTCGAGCCTATGTGGCATGGGCCTTATATTGTAAAACGAGTGCAAAAAGGGACTTACGAGCTGATTGATTATGAAGGGAACCCTCTGGATAAGCCCCGAAATGGGCTTTATTTGAAAAAATATTATGCATGAACCCCATGCATTATGATTTGTACATATGTGTGTTTTTCAACAAGTGTCTTGTGTATGTTTTTTGCTTGGTGTGTAGGCATGATTGCCGCTTATTGTATCTTTTTACTTCGCATGCAGATGACTGCTACACCTTACGTTGGTTTCGCTGATGGTGCCTGCCGTAGTACACGCAACTTGTCTTCTGCGGCTTGGGTGATCTACGATCCTCACGGTGAGTTAGTATACCTTCAAGGTGTTTGTCTGGGTTGTACCACAAAAAATGTCGTTGAGTATAGTGTTGTCATCGAACTACTGACCGGGGCTATCAACCTCAGCATTCGTGCATTGGTTGTGAATCTGGACTCTCAGCTTGTCGTCCACCAGCTTAATGGGCGTTATTTCGTCAGAGATCATCAGATTTTAAGGTTGTATTTATGTGTTAAGTTATTAGAAAGGAATTTTGATTTCATCACATATCAACACATTCCAAGACGATTAAACAGGTTAATTGATGCATTAGCCAATTATGTATTAGACAGACATTTGTGTAACATGTAATCAAAACAACATATAGAAGCATTTAAAACACAATAATGAACCATAGGAATATGTGTATATATATATATATATATATATTATATAATTATAATATATATATATAGTATTATATATATATATATATATCGTGTGGCGCACCGTGATCAAAAAATAAATGTACATGTCCGATAGAGTTTGTGCTCTCCATACATCTGAGACACATGTCTCTCAAAAAATAGTAGGATAAAACCTAGGTGTCTACTGTGGTGGGTTGTGCTCCCTGTAGCACACCACCACTCATGCAACCCATCTTAATAAACGGTGCAGCCTAGGAATCACTCCTACTATGTGGATCTGGAACTCTATGGGGACCTCCTCGATCCCCATGTAATCTGGGATACTCGCTATCAGACCCTCAAGATTCCGGGCCACACTCTCTATCGAAGTGTCAGCTGGGGAGCCAAGGCTAGCTCTCCGATACCCTCTGAGTCCCTCCGCGCCTCTGGATCCAGCCCTACGGGTCTCACTGGTCCCACATCTACAAACACCATAGAGTTCCTCATTAGGACGTATGCATGAAAAAATCCAAAAACATTATAAAAGATAAAATACAAAACAAAAAATTTATATGGCGTGATAAAGTGCCTTACCACCATCATCCCACTGCTCACCAGGAGGTAGCAGCATATTAGGATCTCCACGGAAATCTATCCTAGCATATGGCCAGTCCTCAACAAAGATAATCTGGCACTCCAACCACTCACAAAACATCGCCCCCCATGATACTGGGCGTCTGCCACCCCCTCATGGCATAACGTGAGCCCACCGTGTGATCCTAGACTCTCATGGTCTGGGCGCATCCAAGACCATGTCCTGCAACTGAAGTGCCGGCACCCGCTCCAGCATGAGCGGGATCAAGATGGATCCATAACCAAACTGCTCTGTCTCTCCTCAACGACAGTTGTTGAATTGTCTCTTCATATTTGCTGTCACTGTCTCCACCCAGTTAAACATGGTCAGATTAAGGCATTCGAGAGCTAACCGCAGATGAGTCTTCGATGCCTCATGTTGGGCCTGGGAGCCTGATGCCCTGGTTACCATGAACAGAACTACACGGAGAACTATTTCTTCTACTGTCAAGATTGCCACCTTCCCACTCTTTGTCTTATGTGCCCGGGGGCACACTCTGCCATTATCATCTCTAGTGTCTCGCCCCCAAGATGTTGGCCCTCTAAGATTGGCCTCTCACCCCGACGGGACAATCTAGTAAAAAATTACACATTTGTTGCATCGAACTCGATGTCTTGGCCTCGGATTATGAATTTCCCGTCTGTTGCGTTCCATGCACGAATTATCAGCTCTAATAGATCGGGTTGGAACTGGAGATGCGGAGTCAGGAAGAACTTTAGCAATCCACATTCGTGTAGAGCGTTTCAACACCTGGCATTAGCAAAAGCCTCCTCATCATTGGCATCATGAACTCGCTCCTGCCATAAAAAAGCCATAATGCTCTAGATAACGAGAATAAATGAATTAGAACTTCGTGCATGAAATTTGATCCATAATTCGCATAAAAACATGGTTTTGCGTCACCATCGCGACTGTTTTTAAAATAGTCGCGATGGCGCGAAGTTATAGTTCAAATTTTTCATGGTCATCGCGGAAGTACATCATATTTCTGCGATGATCGGGGCACGTTACATGTAAGTCACGCTCGGTCATCGCGGACCCGAGCGGTATATCCGCGATGACCGAGCGATGGGTGTCAATTCAAAAATCCGCCCAAACTTGCATGTCCAACAATCAAATGCATAAAAAGCCCAATGAAATGAAGCGCAGGAGAATGACGACTTACTTGATCGAAGTTTCACAGTGAATTGTCAACCAATGAGGCCGCAAGCAGCTCGTAAAGTTAGCACTGGTTGGCACTCCAAAATCTCCAATGGTGAATTGTACAATGCAAATGGTAAAAATGAATTGGTTTACCCCCCTTTTATAGTGATTTTTTGAAATGTTTAAAAAAATGCACTTTATAATGTGGGTTTTTACCATTTTTGTTGCATGGCTGGTTAGGATTTTGGTTTTTAATCGTATTTCCGCATTATTTATGATGAATCGATTTTATGTTTGACGCATTTTCGTGCAGAACTATAGGTGGTGGAGTTACGTGTGCACTTGGTCCATAAAGTCATCTTTAACGCTCTTTTCCAACTCAAAAAACGAAAAGATAGCCGAGTTGTTCCTTTCGACTCATTAAATGAAATGAGAGGCGGTCTGCTTTAAGCTCTTTTCTAACCATGTAAACGAGAAAAGATTGCCAAGCTTTTGTCGTTTCAGGCTCGTTATTGGTTAAGAAATGACGTGGTTTTGATCACTTTTCTATTTTTTTGGGTCAAGATCGCTAATCACGAAAAGTACTCCTTGATCATAATGGTCAAGCGGTTCTTTCGAGTATCGTTTTATACTTTTTTAGGCTCGAGAGACACAACTTTACGAAAAAGGACCCCCTGGAGTTTTCTTTTCCGTGTCTTTTTCAAACTCTCTAAACATGAAAAAGACTCCGAGTTTTGCCTATGTCGGACTCGTTAAACCCTGACGACATTGGACTCGTCACCATGACGAGACTCGAGCTTCTCCTCCCTAGGGCTCGTTAAACTATTATTAGGTTGGATTCGACCGAAGGTCAAACTTATATCACAAGCATATGCTATCCCTTTAAGCTTGTTTTCAAAAATAAATGGGGTACTCGCTAGCAATGGTGGGGGAAAATTTGGAAATCATCATTGATTGTCTATGGCAGCTAGTCACTCTTGAACATCGACACTTCTGCTTCTTGTCGGGTTGGGACATCCATACATCATCATTTGGCCTTCCGCGGGTTTGGGTTGTCATTTAGCTTCATTCCATCTGACTCATGCTATCTCCATTAAACCTCTGATCCTTTGGTACCTGAATGTTGCCACCCTCCGGAGTCGTGTCGCCGACATGTTCAAGAGTATAATCCTTCTGCAGTTTACATCCTTGCCTTTTCCTCTGATACTCTATTTCACCATCTACCGCTTGTTCCTTGTCTCGTGTCATTGATGGGGGAAACATTATGGCCCTCCTGCGACAGGTCGTCTCCTATTGACATCAGCTCATTATCCAAGAGATTGATCCAAAGATCCCTTTGGTACCTTGGAGCTTGCATGCCTCAATGGCAAGTTCTTCGCACCTGACGGTCGACTTACATCATTGGTCGCCGATTGGGTGATTCCACAAGTGTTCAACTTCAATTCATTCTTCACACTTCGTGGATTGTACTGGACAGTACCTTGAGAACCATTGGCATTATTGGTGGTTTCTCTCACACTTATTAACGGTTTACATCATCGACCGGTAATCAAGCGATTTTCTATCATGCTCGACTTCAGCACCTCTATTCACATGTTAGAATTTGTACTATGATTGGTTGGGTTCAAGACCCCGAACTTAGATCACACATGTTCGGGCTATGTGCATTGGTTCGTGATTACATGACTCGCTGATGGATGGCTGCAACCATGCCTGAGTCTTCATGGGTGGCTATGACCATACTTTTATCATTATCATGGTCTTATTAGCTGGATGGTTGCGTCCATACCACAGACCTAGTTCGTATGTCTTTTGGATGGTTGCGTCCATGCCTAGACTACATGCATTTCACTATCAGAGATATCATTTGTACTTGCGCCTACAAGTTCTTCCAGATGGTGTTCCAGCTCAGTCAGTTTTGTAAATCATTTCACCCCTCCCACTCTCTCTGGCTTCATACTTTAGGGGACATCTGCTACACAGTAATTGGTCACTGCCTTCACTCCCAGTCCATCTACTGTGTCATGTGTCGAAGTCAAACATGCTCATGTTGGACAAATGCTCTTTTATACTGCTAATTGACCCAATTTTTTTAAGTTATCTTCCTCATCGCGACTATGGGCTTAATAAACGCGCTAAAAGGTGCTCCTAAATAGTCCAGCTGCGCTGCCAACGCGGAAGTACATCTGATTCCTGCGATTGTCTGATTTCATGCTCCAGCGCGAGGCTGCTTATTATCTTCAGCGATGATCTGACTATCTGCGTTGCTCACTCGCGATGTCAGCACTGAAGTTTATTTATGTACCGGCGATGATCCAGATTGGGCGAATTTGTTCCAACAGTCGGCCTTCTGGATGACTCTAGACCTAGTTGTTGGCATAGGTTGTGTTTCCCTTCCTTCCCTGGTGTGGCAGTTTCGTCAATTGTGCTACCTTCCTTGGTGATAAGCTCTCTCTTCCACCTTTCATGGAAACTCCTTCTCCTATTTAAACACTCACTTTTGATATGATCAGCTAGTTGGTAGTTGGTAAATTCTTGGATTGAGCAGTGTTGTTAGTGCTTTTGATAGATAGCTGGTGTGAGTGTGATGAGTGTGAGAGTGTTGACAATTTCGGGAAGGTTGTGAAGTGCCCTTGTTTTGATGCAAAAATTGTGAGTGAGAGAGAGACCGTTGTATGTTGGGAGATCCATATTCAAAGAGTGAATGCTTGAAACATGCTGGTTGGATCCCTCTGAGAAGGCTTGTGACGTCAAGACTTTGGTTGTAAGCTTACTCTTATTTCATTATTAATGCAATAAATGAAGTTTTCCTATGTCTTGTATGTAATGTACTTGATAGCTCATGACTTCTTGACTTTGTGAGTAAATAGTTCATTTTTGTTTCTGGTTACGTGCTTTGCTGTATTTCCTTTGCTTTGTTTTAGGTTGATCACTCATTGAGGAGAAGGAATCGAAACCTGGAGCAGCGCAATGGAACTCCATCGACCACCGGTTGAGGTAGGCCTCCAACTTTAACTGTTTAAGGAAAGTTATTGTTGATCTGTCCTTGTTTGTGACTAGACCCACTCTAGGGCTAGAGGGGTTGCCTCTGTCCACAAAGGGAACACTTTCCTGCATCACAATCATGATGGAGCTCATTGTTGGAAGCTTCATCCTAAGATGAAACCAAAGAAATTCAACAACAAGGGAAAACAAAAGACAGTTGCAACCACTCAACATGATTTGGGATCTGATTCGGGTGATGAAACTAAAATTACAGCCATGGGTATGAAAGGAAAAGAATAGATTGTTATCACTAGTACTTCAAATCTACACAATGAGACTCGAAATGAAAAGAAGATGATATAACTTTTTCACATAAGGGTAATCTCAAAACATAGCAAAATCGATACTTTTTTTATAGTGGCTCTCAAGATAATCTCATCTCTGAAAACATTGTCAAAAGTTTAAACTTGGAAACCATTCCACATCATAAACCATATCCATTAGGATGGGTGTGTGACAATGCACAATTGCAAGTAACTAGAAAGTGTAGATTGAAATTCGCCATTACTACAAATTTCATAGATGAAGTGGAACTTGATGTTCTTCCATTAGACATATGTGGTATAGTTTTGGGTAGCCCGTATCTCTATGAAAGAAAAGATATGTTCCATAGACATGAAAACAAATACCATTTTTTTCAAATATGGAGTAAAATACATTGTAAGAGCCCATAGCAAGAAACTAAATCTTTCATTTGTTAATGCAGGGCAGATGAAAAGACTAGTGAATTCTAGCATGAATTTTGTGCTTCTAATGATCAAACCCAAGAATGATATTAATAATGAATCTTTTCAAGGTTGTGACTCAAGATTGAAATCTAAATTGGTTGATGTTGTTAACCAATATGATGAGATGTTTCAGGAACCAAAAGTATTGGCTCCAAGAGAGGAAACAACATGAGATACATTTGCAGCAAGATAGTCCTCTTCCTAACATTGGCATGTACAAGATATTAATGATGGAAAGTGCAGAAATTAAAAAGAAAATTCAAAACTTGTTGGATAAAGGGATCACCAGGCCAAGTTCTTCGCCATGTGGGTCACCTATTGTTTTGGTACCAAAGAAGGATGGAACATGGCGCATGTGTGTGGACTTTCATGCATTGAACAAGATTATGGTAAAGAACCATTACCCATTGCCCAGAAGAGATGATTTACTTTATCGATTGAAAGATGCAAAGTATTTTACTAAGTTGTACTTAAGGAGTGGCTACTATAAAATTAGAATTGTTGAAGGAGACATTTGGAAGACAACATTCAAAACAAAACAAGGTTTGTTTGAATGGCTAGTTACTCCTTTTGGTTTATGTAATGCTCCTCCTACCTTCCTGCATGTGATGAATGATGTGTTGAGGCCATTTATTGATGAGTTTGTTATAGTATACTTAGATGACATCTTAATTTTCAGTAAATCTCATGATGAACATGTCATGCATGTGAGGAAAGTACTTGATGTCTTAAAGGAAGAACAGTTGTACTTAAACATGTCAAAGTGTGAGTTTGGAAAAACTTCTTTAGTTTACTTGGGTCATGTTGTTGGAGGAGGTGAGCTGAAAATAGATCCCTCCAAGTTTGATGTCATTTCGAATTGGCCAATACCCAAGACAGTTACTTGGGTAAGAAGTTTTTTGGGAGCAGCCCAATATTGGAGGAAATTCATTGCTAACGTTTCTTCTATAGCAATTGCTTTGCATGCATTGACTAGTGCGAAAAATGTTTTTCAGTAGGGAGGCAAACAAAAAAATGCCTTTGATGCATTAAAGGAAAAGATCATTTCATCCCCAATACTTGCACTTCCAGACTTGGGATAATCATTTGAGATCCAAACTAATGCTAGTGACTACGCCATGTGTGCAGTCCTCATGTAACATGGTAAGCCTATCTATTTTCATTCGTAAACTTTCAATGGTGCAGTGATTAATTGTCCTACATATGACAAGGAATTGTATGCATTGGTGAAAAGTATGAAAAAGTGGAAACACTACTTGATGGGTAAGGAAAAAATCATTCACATTGATCATCAACCATTGCAATACTTGCAATCTCAATCTAAGTTGCTGCAATCAAGGCACTTCCGATGGATGGGTTTTCTTCAACAATTCCACTTGGTAATAAGGTATAAGAAAGGTATCTACAATAAAGTTTCTGATATGCTTTCTAGGATTATTATTAGTGCAACTACCTTTCTCAAGCATAATTATGTTTTGCATGAAATTTATATTGAGCAGTATGCATTAGACAACGGCTTTCAGGATGTTTACGCAAGCTTGAGTCAAGGTAACCAAGTAGCAGAATTGGATTATCATTTGCGTGATAACTTGTTGTACCATATTGGTAAGTTTTGTATTCCACAGCGAGAAAGAGTCAACATCATAAGAGAGGCACATACTTCTCTTATTGCTAGTCATTTCGGTGTAAGTGAGACGGTGGCACATCTACAGAGGTCTTGTTATTGGACTCGTATGCTTGAAAGTGTGTCACGTTTTATTAAAGGATGTTCATTATGTGTAGTCAGTAAACCTAGCAATAGGAATTTAGGATTGTACACACCACTACCCGTACCTTCACGACCATGGGAGAGTGTTTCTATGGATTTTTTAGGAGGTCTTCCACTTTTAAAAAGAGGTCATGATTATTTGTATGTAGTTGTGGATATGTTCAGCAAAATGTGTATTTTGATGCCATGTAAAAAGAAAATTACAGCTGAATAAACTACTCAGTTATTCTTTCATAATGTATGGGTGCATTTTGGATTTCCCGCATCCATTGTTAGTGATCGAGATTCTCACTTTGTTAGGAACTTTGGTCAAGCTTGTGGGGATTCATGGATGCCAAATTGAAAAAGAGTGCAACATTTCATCCCCAAACAAATGGTCAAACTGAGGTGGTAAACAGGACAATGATACATCTTCTTCGTGGTTATTGTAGAAAGCATCCTAAGTTATGGGATGAACATTTGTACTACATCCAACATGCTTACAACCGGGCCAAGCACTCTTCAACTCAAACATTGCCATTTGAAGCATATTTGGGATACTTGCTTAAGTCTCCTTTATATTTCATTTTTGGAAAGGATGTTGTTATTGATGGTCATGGTGACATAGATAAAGAAATAAGGTTCATTGAAAAAATCCAATTGGTACACCAAAGAGTTTAATAACAGTTGGAAAAGAGGCAAGGCAAGTACAAAGAAAGGCACGACAAGCATTAGGTAGATCACAAGCTCCAAGTCGGTGATGAAGTTTGGATTCACATTAGAAAAGAGAGTCTCCAAGGAGAAGGTAAAAAGATGAAACCAATTAGATATGGTCCATTTAGAATTCTGGAGAAGATTGGTAATAATGCCTTTAGGTTGGACTTGCCTTCATATATGCAAATTTATGTTGTTGTTAATGTTGAGAATTTAAAGTTGTATGAACCTCCTTTGATTGAAGATCAAGGAGAAAATGTCCAAATTCCTTCCATTGAGAATTTTTCTCTTGAGTACCTTGATGAACTACAACAAGACACCATTCTTCACATAAGGATAAGGTCTTCAAAATGAGGAAGTGTGGACTACCTTTGAGTGGGGGTCAAATGAACAAATCCTTCAAAATCCAAATGGATCAAGATTGGAAAGGTGAGGGAACTATACCCTCACCTGCTGGACAACTGAAAGTGATCTTTTGTGGTCCAAAAGGCTTCCAATGGGGAGGAATGATTAGGTGCTCAAAAAAATAGCTCAAAAATAAAAGTTGTTGGATCAGTATGGGACCTGAAAGACCATGTAGTTCTCGTCATCCTAAATCTGGTGCAACTCATTTTACGCAAAAAAGACACCGTATGCTCCCATAAACATGTTATGTTCACTTTCCCAAAGAGGTGAATTTTTGCAAAATGTGATAGCCCAGTCAGCAGTCCATATTGCAGACGTGGTGCTGACTGTGTATGATAACATGGCAAGGTTGACTAATCAATGGGATCCTTCAGCAAATGGGATGCTGACACGTGGTAGGTACCTAGATTCTGATTTGGACGAGTTTGGTTGGTTGAAAGGTGGCCAACCATAGGCTACCACGTGGCAACCCAAGGGCCACCATAAATTTTGGTTAAGGTCCAAGCAACAATAGCTAGGGTTGAACCCGCGACCTCCAAGCATAAGTCCAAAGCCTCTTATCAATGTGCCATACAAGACGTTCTTAACAATTATAGGTTGTGGCATGTATTTATGGTTGATGTCGTACATGC
The DNA here is from genome assembly GCA_000404065.3 of Pinus taeda. NCBI lineage: Eukaryota > Viridiplantae > Streptophyta > Pinopsida > Pinales > Pinaceae > Pinus > Pinus taeda. Next base: position 90,025 of record APFE031022972.1, on the reverse strand, counting down.
TCCGAGGAAAGGGCCAGCCCTTGGACGCGCCACCCATATGTCCACCAGCGGAGAGAAGCAGGGGCCCAGACAACAAGGGCATGCCATTGGCCTTAGCCCCGGGCACCTGGCTCCCATGTGACCCAAAAATTGCAAATTTAAGGCCTCATAGGTTATTTAATGCGTCTGACAATTTCACCCAGAAATCAGTGAAATTGGCGCTCCATTAGCACAATTTGAGGTGAATTTGTAGGATGGTACAAGATTTTGGGGAAATTGCAATGCCATTAGTGGAAAGACTTGGGGAAGCCGTAACTTTCTAGTTTTTTACCAAATCAAGAGTAGAAATAGACTAGATAAACATTTTTTGGAATTCTGGAGACATTGCAAGAGGTTTCAAAGCTATGTGAGCATTGTAAACTTATGTATTCACACTTTTGAGAATAATAGAGAGGGTCAAGCCATTGGAAGCTAGACCACGAAGACGTAACCCAGGTGGGGTGAACTCCTTCATCATGTGCTTTTGTGAGACTGTTTTCATGATTTTCATGTCTATTATATGTTTTTATTCAAACATTTGTTTATGTTAATTTGTACATGAAATTTACATAAAACCATTCAAATACTCATGTTTAAACTTACAATTAACCTCATTAATCCTTATGCACTTTTAACATATTCTAAAAAGGAATTCAGTGCAAGAAACTAATTATCCCATTCATATCACTAAATGATAACGAAATTGATGATCATTGCAGAAAGTTTACTGATTTTATGCAGGCGGAATTGCATAGGAAATATGACCTTATATCAAGGAAAAGGTCAAGAATGCAAGAGGTTACTAATGAAAAATAGGATCCAATGTCTCAACATATGGTGACTCCATAGCAAAACCAAAAACAATAGGACAAAGGGAAGAAACATGTTGATTCAGGCACAAAAATTTCTTTTTAGCAAGGAGAAAGTTCTAAAAAAAAAATCAGGTATGGGAATTTTGAATAGACCTGTTCATGAGCAAGTAGATGATTCAAATGATGGTTCAAAGAAGAATATGAGTGATGAAAAACATGAAAATATTGGGAAGAAAAATCAGTTTTTTAGCCTAACTAAGGAATTAGAGAAGATTAAAATTCAAGTTCCTTTAACAGAATTCGCTAAAACTCAAACATATAAAATGAAAATTTTTTATTTTACAAATCTCTCTCAAGATGATCGTGTGGCAGATATAGTAAATTTACAAGAGCAGAGACCAATAGTAATGTTTGGACCTCATGTAGAAGAAGTGAATTCTTCCACTCCACCTTTCTACATATCTTTGTTGGTTCATTCTTTTATTCTGCATAATTGTATGTTGGATTGAGGAGCTTCACATAACTTGATGCCATTATCAGTCATGAAACAATTGAACCTCCATATTATTAAAAATTACAAGGATATTTATTCATTTGATTCTAAAAACGTTAAATGTGTAGGAGTAATCAAATATTTAGTTGTTTCACTTGCCCGGATTCCAACTAGAATCCTGGTGATGGATGTGGTGGTGGCAGATATTCCTACACGCTTTGGAATTCTCCTTTCAAGTTCTTGGGGAGAAAAATTGGGTGGTGTACTAAAATTGGATTTTACATATGCAATAACCCCTATCTTTAGAGGTGAAGAGAGGAGGTTATACAGAGAAACCATGTTTATTAAAACCATTACAAAGGAGGGTTCTAGTAATTCTCTTGTGTACAGTAAGGAAAAGGATGACTTTTCTTGTTCTATGTTACAAGAAGCAGAGGAGATTGTTGAAGACAATAAAATGCAGCTCCCTTTAGCAATTAAAAATGAGGAGCTAATAGTCAGTGGAGTATGGAAACTTTATTTTTGATGGTGCTTATTCAAGAGATGCAAATGGAGCAAGTATATTTCGAATTTCTCCAGGAAGCCATTTCTTTCCTTTTTCTTATAAGTTGGAATTTGACTCCACGAATAATATCACTGAGTATGAGACATTAGTTCTAGGATTACAAGCTGCTAAAGGTTTAGGCGTGCAGTGTATTTCTATTTTTGTAGACTCTAAATTGGTAATAAAGAAGATAACGAATCAATTTCAAACAAAACATCCAAGGTTAAGAACATATAGAAATGAAGTATGGGATTTGATAGATAATTTGTTTGTTGCTTTTAATATACAGTTTGTACCTAGAGATGAAAACAGAATGGTTGATTCTTTAGCATTTGCAACTAGTACTTTCAAACCACCTTTAAATCCCAGATTGAGGTATGAAATTGAAATCAAACATAGACTATCAATCCCAGATAATATTAAACATTGGCAGGTGTTTGAGGACAAGGAACAGGTTAAAGACTTTCTTGAGTTGATTGGAGATTTTGCAAGTTTAGAGGTTGATCAAGAAGAAGAGGTTGAAGAAGAACATACAAATAGGACATTTTTTAAAGATTTAGTTGGGAATCACAAGATTCTTCAACTCAAAGATAATGTAATACCTAAGGGCTTGGTAGCCCTGGAAAAGTTTTTCAATGCAAATGATGTTGCAATGAATCCAAAGAAAGCAAATTTGGAGGAAAATCTTGAAGAATGCAATCTAGGAACAGACCAGCAACCCAAAATTGTAAGGTTGGCTAAAGATGTTCCAGAACATTTCAAACAACAGTATGTAAGTATTTTTAAGAAATTTGTTGATGTTTTTGCACGTCTTATGAATATTTAAAGACTTATGATACCAAGATTATTCAACATAAGATTCCTTTAAAACCAAGAGTGAAGGAGTTTAGACAGAAGTTGAGGCAGATTAATCCTTTGTTGCTTCCATCAATAGAGAAAGAAGTTAAGAAGTTGTTAGATGCAAAGACAATTGTTCCTTTAAGGTATTCAAGCTGGGTAGCAAATTTGGTTCATGTAAGGAAGAAGAATGGAGAAATTAGATTATGTGTTGATTTCCAAAATTCGAACAGAGCATCTTTGAAAGATAACTATCCTCTTCCCAAGATGGATCATATTTTACAGAAGGTGGATGGTTCTTACATGTTATCAATGATTGATGGTTTCTCTGATTATAATCAGATTTCGGTAGATAAGGAGGACTAGAAGAAAACAACATTCACAACTCCTTGGGGCACTTTTATGTATTCTAAAATGCCTTTTGGTTTAACGAATCCATGGGCTACATTTCAGAGGGATATGGACATAATTTTTTTGAGAGAAAAAGATAAGTTTTTTGTCATTTATTTGGATGATATCATTGTTTTCTCAAAGTCGGATGAAGAACATTTGGAGCATCTACAACAGATTTTTGGAAAATGCAGAAGGTATGGTCTATCATTGAATCCTAAGAAATCTCATTTTTCTTTGAAATAAGGAAAGTTGTTAGGACATATTGTGTTAAAATAAGGAGTCAAGATAGATCTAGGAAGAGTAGAAGTAATCAAGAAAATGCCACTCCCTAGGAATAAGAAAGAAATTCAGCGTTTTTTAGGGAGGATAAATTTTCTTAGGAGATTTGTTCCCAATTATGTAGATATTGTAAAAGACATTAATGATATGCTAAAGGAAGGTGTTGAAGTGAAAAGGAATTCAATTGCCAGGGAATATTTTTCTAGAGTTAAAGTGGCACTTCAAGAAGATCTAGTATTAATAAGCCCATACTATAAAAATCATTTTCAATTGTTTTTTTTTTCTTCTACTTCTACTATTGCAGCAGTACTTTTATAGAGGAATGAAGAAGGAAGGGAACAACTGGTGGATTTCTTTAGAAAATTATTAAGAGATGTAGAACTAAAGTATAATATTTTGGTAAAGTGGGTTGATATTTTGGTCAAGGCACTTAGCGCTTTTAGGGTTTATATCCTCCAATCTCAAGTTCCAAATGTTGCCATAAAAGATGTTTTGAATGAGGGTGATGTATAAGGAAGAAGAGGGAAATGGATAGAAAAGATACAAGAATGTGATTTCAGTATAAAGACAACTAAGTTAGTAAAAGGATAGGGTTTGGCAAAGATCTTAACATAAACAAATTGCCAAGTTATGGGAATCAATTTGGTGACTGAAGTTGAGAAACACATTACCAATGCAAAAGGAGATGAGGAAGTAAATGGAGGTAAGAAAGAATATTATAAGGATAAAGTTCAATACAAATACTTGTGCTCTGATTGATATAAGGACATTGTCCATTATGTATGTTCTCTTTTCTATCCTCCCAATTTGAATAGGTCAAAATACAGAGCTCTAAAAGTTAAAACTCAGAAATATGTGTTAGCCAATGGAAAATTATATTTTAGGGATCCTAGTGCTATTCTCTTGCTTTGTCTGATGAAAGAGGAAATTATTAAAATAGTGAATGAATATCATGGTTGTTTCTGTGGTGGTCATTATGGGTGGAAAGTGACAGCTCATAAGATATTGAAAGCTGGTTTTTTCTGGCCTTCTCTATTTTCAAATGTGTACAGGTTGGTAAGGGGATGTCAAAAATTTCAAATGTTTGCAAAGAAAAAGAAGTTAGCACCATTGCCTTTAATTCATGTTTTTATAGAAGAACCATTCAGATAGTGGGGATTAGATTTCATAGGAGAAACCAATCCAGCATCAAGTGGGCAATATAAATGGATTTCAACAGGTACAGAATATTTTACTAAATGGATGGAAGTAGTTCCAACAAGAAAAGAAAATTATTTGGTGGTGATTAAATTTTTGGAGGAAAATATTTTCAGCAGATTTGGGTATCCTAAAATATTAGTGGCAAACAATGCGCAAGTTTTCAGGTCTACTAGATTGCAAGATTGTTGTCAAAAATATAGTGTGATATTGTCGTATTCTACTACTTATCACCCTCAGGGGAATGGGTTAGTAGAATCATCAAATAAAACACTAGTGAGGATACTTAAGAAGACCATTGTAGAAAATCAAAAGAATTGGGATACTAAACTGAAATTTGCTCTATGGGCAAGCCGAGTATCCCCAAAAAGGTCCACTGGCAAATCACCATTTGAACTTGTTTATGGAACAACTGCATTACATCCTAGTCAATTGATAAAACCTGTTGCAGTATTGGTCCAAGATATTCAAGAAGAGTCAAGCCCTTTGGTGAGAAGAATGAATCAATTGATTGAACTTAATGAAAACGGGGAAAAAGTCATGGAGAATTTGACTGGTTATCAACAGAAAATGAAGATGATTTTTGACAGGAAGGCTAAGGATATTCTTTTTCAGCCTGATGACCTAGTCCTAAGATGGGATACAAGAAGGAGTACAAAGGAAAACATGGTAATTTTTATCCTTTGTAGTTTGTTCCTTTTAGAGTTGCAGAGTCAAAGGCAGACAACACCTTCATTTTGGAAAATTTAGATGGTGAACTGCTACAACTGCCAGTGAATGGGCAGTACCTTAAACATTATTTCTAGCATTAACTGATGTTTTTCTAATCATTGTATATATCATAGTGTTCATTGTAAGTATGTCGATGAGTTATCTATGGTAATGTGTGATGTTATAGTTTGACTCCATGCCCGAGGGGAGGGCACTAATCAGCGATTCTTAGTGTTATTTCTTCTTAAAAACATTATCCCCAGGTGGATCCAGATGTTGTAACATGTTTTAAAATCTATGTGTTGTACATATTAAATATAATTATAAAAGAAAAAAATCAAATACTGAAAAGAGAAAAAAAAATGTGAAAGACTACTTATTATTTGATTAAACTAAAGTTACTTTGGTTTATCAAAGGTATTCTTTTTAATACTAATATCTTGTCACTATAAAGTTTCTTGTAATAAATAAAGACGGATGGTGGGACCCTGCAGCAACAGTCGAAAATGTTAAAGTGTAGGGAAGTCAGTGGTGAGTGAAAGACAAAGAATATGGGGCATGCCCGATGAAGAAAACCCGACAACACAACTAAGTCGAAGGATAAAACGGGTAGTGCCCCCTCAAATACTTTTTGTCAGGCCTGTTGACTTTTGGATGAATGGTGCAAATTTACTATGGAGGCACCACCCGGGAATTAGTCTCGTACATAACAGTCCCCCCTAAGTGACATCAACAAGAAAGCCATTTCATTTTGTTTTCATTCGCCATGTCATACGCCTTCATCTAGTTGTCCTCCGAACTGTCAAATCCCTCATTAAATTCGGTCTTTTCCCCCAGGATAGAATTTAATGCCATTTTCCCTCTTATATTTTCTCATTCTGTTATAAAACCTTTTCTCGGATTTTTGCTCAATACATTGTCTTGTTGCTCATTGTCGATAAATTCAAAGTCTAGCTCACATGTGAGTCATCCTCGTCACCAATACCAGGTATTTATGTCATAATCAATCATTTTATCCTTTGAAAATGGCCAAGAAAATTGTTTTAGTCGGTTCCTCTTCTCACATTCCGCTCATGGATATTGAAAGAGATATCTTTGATGTTTCTTTCCCTATTAACCATCATGAATTATAGCAACATGTTCAGTTAAACCAGTCTAATTCCCAAATTTATGCTGCAATGGTAAAATCTGGTGTGTTGGCAGCCATTTTCCCTCAAAAATTTGTTTCCTGAATTTATTCATTGGCTAGTTTTAACAATGTATCCTCAAAGGTGATTTGTGATAAATATGTTAGGAGAAAGTGTTTTTCAAGTGTCCTCTTTCTTGATTCAACAAGAATTGTGTTATCCTTCTGCAGAGTCTTACTTGTCTTTTTCCGAAGAATCATTAACTGCATATTTTGAAGATTTATCGGAACCAGAATTTGCACCAATTCTCTTGTATTTGATGACTGATGGAAAACAATTCCCTTTAGATTCCACTCATTTTCCCTTGGATATTTTTGCTAAAGATGTAAGACCAGTTCTTCAGGTGTTGGCTAGAATTTTAGGGAAAGAAGACATTATAATAATTGAAAAAGCAGTTCTAGGAATGTTTGTTGTAATGATGAAACTTGGAGTTGTATTGGATATACCCGCATATTGGGACAAAGTAATTAACGTCCAATTCATGAATTTTACTCTTACATGTTTTTTTAGGTTTCCTTCCCTTATGACCTATCTATTCTTGTATTCCAATGTTTAGAAATTCATGCATCTAGGGTTGAATATCATGGACACTCTCAAGCATAAACAGTCAGTGTTCTTCTGGATTTGTGTAGTAAGAATTGATCCTAAAAATGAGGGTTCGTCCTATTTTGCATCCTATTTCCTTTTAGTTGTGTATTCAATCATAAACAGTTCACTTGTGCCAGCTTTATTCCCTAAAGCTCAATCTTTCCTTCAGGTGAGTAAAGATGTAAAGGTTGGAGATTGGTTTTCTTTCCAGGATCATGTTTAAATAAGATTGTATGGAGTTGAGATTGAGCCTTACAAATTACTAACTTTTTTTCCTATGAGAATGTTTGCTCTGGAATTCATTAGGAAAAGTCTAAATGTGGATCAGGTGCATTTTGTACCTGCAAAGAAGGGACTCCTTTTCAAGTTCCCTAGGACTATTGGACCATTCATTGTGAATACTAGGCAAGCAACAGATGAAGTCCATAAATTGTTAGAAGGAATGATTTTTTTGTGGAGGAGAAATGGACTTATTATCCATATCATATAATTTCAAACAAAAGAATAGAAAATGTTTATGCTCCTTTTGTGCATGAATCAAAACTAGAAATAGAGAAGCTAGCAAGAGGACAGTCAGCTCCCTTGGGAAATATAGAAATTGAAACCCCTCTTGCTATTGAAAAGAACCTGAAAAGAGGTAGGTTAAAGGTAGTTGATCTAGAAGAAGAAGAATACAGAGAAGAAAAAAGGGCAAAGTTATCTAAAGAGACTAGTACATCAGCAGCTCTTGGTATACAATTGTAGTTGGTGGGAACTTTTTGTACTCCTTCTTCTCTAGTTCCAAGAGAATATTCTCAAGATTCAGTTTCCATGATTAAACAAATGTTTTTGCGGGTGGAAGAAAGAAACAAGAAGATTAGATAAAATATGGAATTGCAATCAGAAGCTCAGGTATCTTATGAATATCAAACAAGGTTGTTATCAGCTATGGATCTAGAGAAAAGTCAGTTGAAATTTGCTCTCTCTCATCCATCAACAATATCAGTGACATCTGCAACAGGGTTCAAGGTTGTTAATTTAACAGTAGATGCAAAGAGGATTCCATTACTTGATCATCCAACTATTAGAACTAGTTTAACTAAACTCAACTGGATATAAGAACTAGATTACTAAAATTTAGCAATCACACATGCTTTACTAAACTCCAAGCCCTCTAACTCGAATTTACCGAGCTAACTGAGTGACAAGAGCCATGTCACACAAGTTAACTGCATCCAGGTTGTCTACTAATGTGGAAATTCAAATTTTCTCAATTGACTAAAGTAAAATCAAATTGAGACTTTATTGTTGCATTTCTCAACAAGATGTACTTAATGAAATTCCCTAGGAAGGGAAAATAAATGAGATGTAAGAGTTTTTGAATGCTATAAATCAATGTTACATTCTAATGGAAAACCATACATATGCTTCTCTAATAGATTATTACAAAATCAAATTAGCAAAGAGAGATGAACTCCATGCCCACCTCCACAAAACTAGAAAATTCCATAACATCATATTAAAGACGAATATTACAAAAACTTATGCCCTTATTTATCCTTCTATTGTATTTGCTCAATAATAAGCTTCAATCTTTTTTCAATGACAATATTGTCAATAATGTTTACAAGGTATATCAAAGTGCCAAATTCGTATAAAGGAAATGAGACTTGTTGGCATGACACTTATTATTTTTTTCCACTCCAATTCTCCAATAATTAAACAACATATATGTTTAGGGATATGATTTAACATATTTATCAAAATAGAGTACATGAATGACTGAAACAATGTTTAAGGTGCTTATATACAAACATCAACTTTTCATTTTTGGTGTCTTTGTAATGTGTTGATGGGCGGAGTTTGAAAGCTTTATTTATAACAATTTTGAATCTCACGGGGCTAAGTGAGATACTGGGACTAAAGCTCGGTTCCTTATATCCCTACCTATTTATATTAAGATATGTTACAAGATGAAATTATATATGATAAGAAAAATTAACTTTACAAGAAACAAATGTACAAGAGTAACAATTTGCAAGATAAACAAAACTGAAAAAGAGTTATCATGTACACAACCAGATTAACTGAATTTATAGGCAGATTTAAAAATGTACACCATAGGCCATATGAACTTGCATGTAAAAAGATGACACAAGACAACCAATAAGAAGGCAACAAGTGTGATGATATGCTTAGTATTTTAAGTAATTATGCATGGAAGATAAAATGATATATGTTGAATCATAGGTGGCCAAAAACACTGATTTGTATTAAAAACAAGAGTGTACAACCAACTGTTTCTTCGAATTTTTGCAAATATTTGGACCATAAATAACTTTAGAAGCCAAGGATATTATGTATCCATACCAGGGAAACCAAGTTCCATGAAAGAAGCAAAATAAGAATAAAAAAGGAGAGTTTAACCCCTTTGATAAGATTGTTATATCCAATACTTTGCAAAAGATGCATTAATTAGCACTACAAAACTAACCAAAACTTTTAATAGTACAAAAAATATAGGAAGACTAAAACAACCTTATAAAAACCAAACAATAAATATGAAATCACTCCTTCCTTGTCATTCAAAGATTTTTGTTGTTAATGAAAGAGTTAGGCCCTTTAACTCAAAAATGGAAACGTATAATAAAAAAGAATGACAACTCAAAAGTTTAGCATACCTCCCTTCACTTCTTCTTCTTCTTCTTCCTTTTTTTTTTATAAGATCCTTTATTTCAAAGGCCTCTTGTTCCTTTTGTAACCTCTTGAAAGTAGCTACAAGGTAACTAGTGTAGATTCTTTTAATTTTATAATTTACTTTCTTTTTCTTTAATTTCAGAAGAAGAGGATTATTTAAAGGAAATAATGTAGTTTTTAAAAATTATGTATGAGTAAGTGGGGTCCCACTAAGCTCATATCCATCGTAAAACATAAAACATAACCTTGTGACTCTTGTAATCATGAAATATAAATGCTATCATAGTGGCATAACAATGTTAATAAGCATCATTAACCATAATATCAAAATGCCTCACCCTTCAAATATATGCATAAATCATCCTTGTGTTTCTATCATATTCATGTCTAAAAAAATCCATATAATAAAAAAGACATTGTTGCCATAATTTATGTCTGAACTAAACTCTGAAAAATAAGTAAAAGTAAAGTTAACCAACGTATGAGTAAAGATAGTTTAGGGTCTCCATGAGAACCAAAGACTTGTTCCATCTCAACACTCTTGTCTCCTCCTATATCTTAGGATGTAATCCAAGGAACTAAATTTCCCTTGTTCCTCCATTCTCAATTCTAAGGGTGCCGATGCAAGAATGGGTAGAGGTAGCTTCAATGGATGAAGGCACAAGTAAGGAAATAATATGCAACTTCCCTCTTTCTATTTGTGGAGGTGAGATTAGTGGCTGCTATGCAGAAGAATACATGACATGTGATAAAGAAGAAGGAATCTAAGGTACTACAAGTGGTGGGATATCATGGTGGGAATTTAAAGGCAAATGACCAATACTAGAATCTAGTATGATTTAGGTTCCCATCCATCATGAAGTTGTGGCTATTGTTAAGGAAGTGGAGGAGGCTTAGGGATCTCCATGATGCTTGGATGTGGCTAAGGGGAATTATGCGATACATGTGGGTTAAGAGGATGTCCTCTTAGGTATAAGTGACTGATATGAATTAGATGAGTAAATTCACTAGAATCTACAACAAAATAAATAGAAACCATGATCTTTTGTTTCTATTTTCATGGCAAGTCACATTAGCTCATCTTCCCTATCCCCTTTTGTTTCCTTGCGAACCTCTACTAAAGAAATTCATCTATCCATAAATAACCAATTCAATGATGATGACATACAACTTAGTTACATGATAACTAAATAAATTAAATAGTGACCAAAATAGTTCTTATCTAACACAACATTCTAGGTGCTTGAAATAACACAATTAAAAGGAGAGGTAAGAAAGAACATGAAGTCTTGTTCATGCCTATGTACTTATGTTATTGATAGCCAAATGGATATAAGAAAATAATATAGATGCAAGAGGATAAGCTTTTACAACATGTAGAAATAGATCAACCACTAAAAGCATAAGTTAAATTCGAAGCCACCATTACAGCGTGCATATGGATATTGGATAGAGTGATGGATGTAAGCAGGTTGCTTGGATAAGTATGTTGTTACAATGAGATAAACTTCAGATTTAATATGATATTGGCCCGAGGGGTGTTTTCCCTTTTGCACTTTAAAAAAAGTATATATATATATCTATATATATTATATATATATATATATATTATATAATATATAATATAGATATATGAACATGATAAAGTATGGCATGAAATGGAGTGGGTGTGCATTTTTTATTTTAAGATAGAAAAAAATATAGTTTAAGATGTAATGTAGATAATCTTTCTTTATGAATTAGGAATGAGACATTTTCACATCCACTTCGAATACTTAATTACTAATAGCTTGTAAGAAAGTTGTTTTAAGACACAATAATGATGCAAGCCGAAGGAAAAAGTTCAATATAAATGGAAGTCCCCTTAATTTTTTTTTTTCAACTAACGCATTTAAAAGAAAATTGGATGTTTGCTACATAGTGGATTTGGCAAGGAGGCTTGTTAGCTTTCTTATCTTTATCAAAAAATTTACCAGCTAATACATTTTATGCAAGAGCAGGGTAACAAGTAGGGTTGAGTGCACAACAACTCATAGGACTAACTTATTGTCAATGTAACTTTGTTCCATTCAAGAGAAACCCTGACACAAAGAACACTTAAATGCAACTAAAGGGAAATACAGTGTGAAAGATCCATAAAGTTGTCAAGGTGAACCACGGGGGCTGCCAAGTTTTAAACCTGAATTTTTTTAACATAGTGTCATGCCTCAGCCATGGAGAGATGAACAATACTATAACAAAGATTTTAAAGCCATTTATGCTTCAACCCACTAAAATATTTAGCCATATTAGGCTAGAATCAATTAGTGTTCAAATAGGTTAAATAATGGTGAAATATGTTGGGCCTCGGTTTTGTCAAATTTTGTACATCTTTTTGCCCTTTGATTACTCATGATTTTATCTAATCCCTATCATTTTGCACAATTGTTGGATTGTTATCTTAGGAGCATGATAAGGTAATCACTTATTCTTTAACATATTCTCTTTCTTTCAATAAGAATTATATCAAAATTGTTATTAATGATGGTGCTTGTGTTATTTTAGGTTCTCAAGAAGGCGTATGAAATTCTGTTCAAAGATATACATGCATCGACAGTTGATTTCTAAGTGCACTAATAGCTGGCCCTAATCCTGCACCAAGTACAATTCCTGCACTCATTGAGGTTTCAACATATTGGCGCACTTCTGGGGGAAAGTTGGGACATGGTTTGTGTTCATAATGATGCTTTCATGCTCCCACATGAGTCAAAACATGCCCAAGTTGTACAAATGGATTTCTAGAAGCTAATAATGCTTCAACTCTAAATTTGTAGCAATTTTCAAACCACTTGAATTCCTCCTCGATTTGTGTGCAGATGAGGTAAGATATAAAAATTCCGGGAAATGGGTTTTTCTCTCAGTATGAAAATTTGAGAAAGTAATAGGACATATTCCAAAATTCACCATGGCTTGGGAGATATGAAAGGTTCTTTGAGGCATATTTGTTAAAAATGCACAATTTTCCAGAATTTCTGAATCATTTCCAAATTTGAAGAAAATGTAATTTTTTTAGTTCCTTATGCACTGGATCTCAATTTCCTTATTTGGAATATGACTACACCAGACTTCCATCAATGGCAAACTCTTTAGATTTTTATTTAATTTATTTTGAATTCAGTTTGTAATGTTAAATTTTATATAAACAAAGCTATGGCTCTAAGCAATTTAATTTTTTACACTCTTATGTTGATGTATTAAGTTCTAGGGGTTACCCCCCTCCTTTTTTCAACTAGATCAAAGCCATTAGCTTCTAATGTAATATTGCACATTATTAATAGAAGCCTTGATGCCAAGTTCTTTTCTCTAATTTTGTTGTATCTAATGCTTTCCTTTACTCTATGATTTAAGCTTCGCACAAAGGGTGCACGCTGGGTTGTTGGGCTCGCCATACCAGCTCGACACCTGCCTTATTATTCATTATGTTGTATGGTTTGATAGATTTGATACCAATGTGCATTCTTTCACATTTCTAGTGTATTACGATGTGGTTGATTTGCAAATGCATCAAATATGTATGTAGTTTTTTATATTCTATCTCTTTAATATTTATAGAATGCTTCAATTTATGGTTGTTTGGTACTTAGATTTGGAAGGTTGAGATTGTAAGTGTAGTAGATATTTTTGAATGCATTATATATTTGATTGTGTGAATGAATATCATAAACTAAAAAATATCTTGTTATATTCTCTGAGGAGATTTATTTGACAACACTTTGATACTAGTTTTGTCTCAGGGCTTCGGTCTTGTTCAATATTTGAATTATTTTAATGAGGTATTGATACAAAGTTATCATAAATTTCAATATACATCTCTTGAACCATTCTAAAACAAGTGTTGGAGATCATTTGAACCCTCAAGCCTATGTCACAATATAGGAATAATAGATCTATGATTACTCGAAACCCTTTGCATGACTAATAACTTGGTTTGTAATATATATAACAAGACCTTCATTTATCGTTGAAAAGTTAATAAGCCTATTGTGGATTGAAGGATATTGCAATCTAGTTTATATCTATTTGTGCTAAAACTTGTCAACAATAACAACCCTAGTTGTAATGAGTTGAAAAGTGATTTGGAACCGCCATTTGAGTTGAGCCTTAGTTACAAACCTTGTGATATCATTAGATCTGTTTCGTATTGACATGAAACATAGTTTGTGCATTGAACTTTTGCTTGTTTATTCATCAAGTTTACATAATCAAATATTGTTGATCTTATGTACAGAGCATATATATATATTTGATCATTTGGAGTAGTGATTTAAATTTATATGAAGCATGCACTTACATTATTGATAAACATTGAATGCAAGAAGAGCTATTGAAATAAGGAGATTTTATTTAATTGAGTTTATAATTGTAGCCTTGCTTGGATAGTTTGCAATTCTGGTATCTTCTTTGCATAAGCATTAGTCACACAATTTCTAAAACCTGTGTTTGATTAAGATAGGTAATTTATTGAAGTGAATTTTGCAAGAATATTAGATTAGAGTGAGGTTGTTTCTATGCATGCATGCAATGATTGATCATACAATTAATGCATTTGTTGTGGCCGATAACACTAAAGGAAGGTACAATCCATACCTTCAAGTTGTATTGTTTGCACATAGAGTTGAGTGGAGATAGAACTTAGTGCAAGAAATTTAACATTTAATTTCATGGTTATGCTTGGCATTTAAAGCATTTATATTGCTTAGGGTTTACATGTTCGTGTTCTTTAATTTGTCAAAGAAATATGTATGTTTGATTTTTTCAATAAATTAAGATGTTAGTAGTCAAAATCTCGGTGGATTGGTAATTAGGGTTGTGCCTTTTAATTGCCAATAGTTAGGGTTTATTTTTCAGTTTCTAATAATTAAGGTTTTGTTAAAATTGGCAACTAGGGCCAAAATCCATGTGGGTCATCTTATTGATAGAAGCTAATATTTTTCTTGGATCCCTTTGATCGAGAGGTGTAGGATTGATCTAAAGATCATCTGATTCTGATAAGTATTCAAGGAGATATGAATTTATTTGTATTATGGGACAATTCGTTAAGGTCAGCCAACAACCAAATAAACCCCACTTGTGCTCAACGTTTTAATATAAATAGAGGTGGCCTTCAAGTCATTTCAACACACTTGGGATCTCTTCCACTCTAATTGTCTTTGATTTTTAATAGGAGAAGAGATCCTAAGGGATAACGCTACCCTAATCTAGAGGGAAAAGCCAGAATTGCTGGGAACTGCCGCGAACTGACGAAACTACCGGAATTGTCAGAACAGCCGGAACTGTTGGAATAGCCAGTATTGTTGGAACAGCCAGAACAACCGGAATAGCCAGGAACTGTCGGGAACAACCGGAGCTGTCAAGACTATCAGAACTGTCAGGAACTGCCAAGAATAGCCAGAACTGCTGGAACTATCAGGAACTGTTGAAACTGCTGGGAACTGCTGGAACTGTCAGGACTATCATGAACTGCTGGAATAGCCGGAACAGTCGGAACTTTTGGGAACTACCAGAACTGTCAGGAACAGCCGGAACTGTTGGGAACTATCGGAACATCTGTCTCCGAAGGAGAGCAGCATGCAAGGTACAACTAACTAACATTGGGACAGCGATATGGTACTTAGCAGCAAATACACCAAGCATGCAATATTACAGCTAGCATGCAAGGGACATCTAGTATGCAACAACAAGCATGCTAAGGACAACAAGCATGCTAGGGACCACAAGCAAGCTAGGGACAACAAGCAAGCAAGATGCAGCCAACACATAGGTTAGTATGGCAACATGGTGCAACAATCGCACATAATGCAATACAGTGATGGGTACAGTCATGATTAATGAAGCGTGATGAGATGTAGCATAGTGATGATGGGTGCAACGTGGTGCAGCACGGTGAGGTGCATCATGATGATGAAATGCAGCACAACGATAAGTGAAGGAGTCACCTTGGAGAATTAGTTGAAGCAACATGTCTTCAATTGATCTCATGTATCATCTTCTTAGAGATTATCTATGCTCTTATCTAAATAAGTCAAAGTGTTAACTTCTGTTGTAAACGTACTACCTCTCTCTCTCTCTGCTTAACTATTGAAGAACATATAAGAAGAATTGATTAAGGGTTTCCCCACATTGGGGTTTTTCCTTGGCTAGCGCCACATCTTGTGTCCTCTTGTCTTGGCTTGTCTTCTACGATTTATGTTTATGTTCTATCTACAGTTTACTTTAATGCTAATGTGATTGCTAATCTAGAAAAGATATTGAGCTAATTGTGAAAATTAAATAAATTTCTCTAAGCATAGAACATACCTAAAATTAACATGGTATCAGAGGTGAGGTGAAGACAATGCCCAAGCAAGAGTGAAAGAGCAATCACCAAAGACAGTTGAGAAAGGACAAAAGGATCAGTGGATTCCTCATCCCTCTTCAAATTCAGCAAGGGTGAAGTTGAAGCAGAGAATATTATCAGAATGGCGCAACAGAAGTTTCTGATGGCCTACCTAAAGATCACTTAAATGGGAAGCCCGGATCTAAGGGTGGAAGGAAAGATAGATGCCTTGGTTGTAATAAGTTCGGCCATTATGTGAAGGAGTGTTTGAGTTAGGGACACACCACTTGATGATGATAACAATCATTCCACGGACATCTTCAATGATCAGAGGAATGACAGGTAATGCAGGTCATCAAGGAAACAACTGACTCTTCAGAGAAAGTAAAGAACCCCAAGTATGAAGAATCAAATGTTGTTTCTGATAAGATAAAGAAGCATTATCTTATATTAGCCCTCTCCTTCAAATTCTTTAGGAATCTGGCTTATTAATCATAGTGCTTCAAGGCACCTCGTCGGATAGAAGGAGTCTCTCTTGAATTTGGTAGAGATGGAAACAACCGTGGGATTATACTTGGAGTCGATGCCACCTATCCCGGAAAGGGTGTAGGGAATGTTACCCCTCAGTTGAATGAGGGTAAATCGATTCATTTACAAAATCTCTTTTATGTACCTGATCGCAAGAAGAACCTGGTGTCCGTTTCAACAATGGAAGTTAAAGGTTACGAGGTGCCACTCATCGATGGAAAGGTACGTGTTTGAAAAAATAATTTTCAAAGATGTTTTTGAGTTCAGGGTTGTATCAAGTTGCAAGAAGTCCACTGAGAACCATGTCCATTGACACATAGCACTGGAGGTCTATGAGTTAGATGGTGACAGGGATGCCTAAATTCAAAAAGAGCATGAAAATACATGTCTGAGATGTACCGAAGGAAAATCTTACAAGGGGGCCATTCCCCTCATGTAGCAGGTCAACAAGTTTGGAACAACCCGAGGGGTTTGAGATTGATGATCAGGAATCTCACGTATGCAAGTGGAAGAAAGCCCTCTATGGATTGAAGCAAAACTCCTTGAGCGTAATATGAGAGGATTGATAACTGTGAGATGAAGCTGAGATTCACTAAGAGTGAAGTCGATCCAAACCATTATTTGAAGGTTGTGGATGATAGACCTCTCATACCAGCACCTTATGAGGACGACCTATTTTTGACAGGTGCAGACCCTCTCATTTGTAGAAGTAAGAGGGAGTTGGATTCCGGATGTGGAATGATAAACTGCAAGCCTGTGACTACCTCGAGGATCTTAACTTTCAGAATTTATATGGTAGTGATGTCAGACCAAAGTTCGGAAATGGCTCTGAGTTTCATAAACTCAGTCGCGTTGATGTTCTTGGTGAACTTCTGTCCGGACATATGTTTTGTAGTTAGCATGGTGATCTCATATTTGGTTGAGCCTCACTAGATTGGTGCCAAGAATCTTCTGAGATATCTTTGGAGCACAATCTCTCATGGATTGAGATACACTACCGGAAATATGAAACTGCATGATTATTTGAATGTTGACTGGGCAGGCAGTGTGTAGGATCACTCGAGCACTTCTCAGTGCTGGTTCTCTTTGGGTTTTGCTTCGATATCATGAATGAGCAGGAAGCAAAAGTCGGTTGCTATAAGCACCGCTGAGACTGAATACATAGCTACGAGTATGATCTCTTAAGAAGTTGCCTAGTTGTTGAAGCTCTTCAGTGAGCTATTTGTACACATGATGAATACCAATGTGATTCTCTGTGACAACCAGATGGGGATTCGACTATTGAGGAATCTTGTATTCGATGATTGCTCTGGCAAATAGACATTAGATACTACCTTATCCGGGATATGGTAAGTCGATGAGAGAGGAGGCTCCATCGCATTGAGACTGATGTACAGGTCATAGACATTTTGTCAAAACCCCAGGAAAGGTCAAATATGTGACTTTCCTAAACGACTTGGAGTCGTTGAGAGACCTTCTTATAAGGGTCCTGCATGTTGCATGCATTGAGCTCTAGGAACTCTGGGGGGCTTGGGGTACTTACTGGAGCAACATACAACCACAGGGCGACTCACCCTCCCTTAGTGGTGTGCTATGTACAGGATGACAGGTTCAACCTTCCCCTGTGATACCCCGTGGCGACTGTGGAACAGGATGATTAGTTCTCCTGTGGGTCGGTGTTATCACTCAGGTTGTCCCTAAGCTCCTGAAGGGATACGGCCGAGGTAACCACAAACCAATCTTTGGATTGCAAGTTCTAGCCCACCTGCAATCAGAGAGGGCTCTCTCTTGATGATTTAGCCTTGTTGATGATGATTTTAGGCTAGTTATTGGGTTCAATGGGTTTTGTTTATGTTTGGATGGTGTTTGAATGGAAGGAAGATGCTTTTCAAGCAGAGGGGCATGCTAGAGTGCTAAGTTTCAACCATTGGGCAGGAGTCAAGGAGTTAGGACCGCAGTATGCTTTCTGATCACAAGAGGGAACGTGGGCAAGTAGGTGGACATGAAACAACCTTCAACTAAAGAGATGGAGTGAAGCGTAAGGACTGAGAGGCAATTAAGAATCTCTCAATCAGCTAACAGGGGAAGGAAAGAGCTCTTCTTGGGGGCGTTAAGAATCCCTGGATAACTGTCAACATTTGGTGAATTAGGGAAAATATGAGCCATGTGGAATTCATATTTATGCCTAAAACAGATGAACATAAAGAAACAGCAGAAATTGAGCATAGAGTGGAATTAAACAAATTCTAAGCTAATCTTTCTTCTGTTGTTTTGGACAATGATTTTATGAATGTAAAACAGAGGTAAGAAGCACTTATTGATCATGTACCAGCACAAGAATTCCACAGTCACTCTTCAACCATTACACACAGTAAACAATTCATTCTCCAAGCTTGTAAGCAGTCTTTGATTATAGAAATTATCAGATATACAGTGCGAGTCTCTGCTTAAGCAAAACATCCAACCAACAAAAACCAACCCTCTTCACATTGTTCAGGGCTGTCTTTATAGGTAAAATATCCAAAAGTATTTATTACAACCGACCTAAACAGGTCTGCGGGAAAAGCTTTTAAACCTAACTTGTGCTGAAATTAAATGCAAATAAAATATCTATTGAGTTGCGCCAGAAGCAGCTAGATCAAAAAGAGTTAATGTAGTGTCCTATGTGACTTGGTGCAGTGCTTTTGCAATAACTGTGCTTTGAGCTTTGGTCCACTGATCTTATGTGAGTTTTAATGTGCAGTCACTGTGATGATGAGCTTTGAATGGTTCCTTAACTGCTTCTTGACTTTTAAGGATTTCTTTTAATGTTTTATTCACCTCAAGCCCTGAGAAAATCTTCACTGATACACTTTGCCGCAACACTGATACACTTTTCCGCTACCTGATCTTCTCTGTCATGAATTTTGGCTTCACATTTGCTCTGATACTCTTTAATGCCTGAATCGGGCCTCTCTTTCTTCTGATACGCTAAAAACCATTAAATCGGGCCTTTTCTGCCATTTTCGGCGCAAAAACGGCTGAGGAATCAAAAGATTCCCCAATTTGGCCCATTTCTCGTAGCGATGCAGAATTTGAATCCGGGCCTCCTAAGATGCTTTTTCACGCTTGCGCGCCCTTCTTTGGTGGATGACGTCAGCATGATGTCAGCGATGGGTCCTGGTACGGTGGATGACGTCAGCATGATGTCAGTGATGGGTCCTGGTACGGTGGATGACGTCAACGGGGTGACGTGGCAGGGCATTGGATGGTGCAGTGCTTGATATGTTTTTGCGATGCGATAGCGATAACTGAAATGCTATGATTTGCGATGAATTTGTAGTGAAACATGTCTTAATGATAAATCATGTTTTAAATGAAATATATGAATAAATGGAGGCATGCAGCGAGGAAGTATTTGTGATGCGATATGCTCTCTTGATGCGATGGCAATGTCGCATTGGAGCAAAAGGAAGCGGCATGCATTTTGGGAACATGACTCTTGCGACCACCGATTGCCGACTTGCGATATCGCATCGGCTAAAAGGGGAAGGGGCATATATATGTGGCATATAGTATTGTGATACGTCGATTACGAAATGGCATCGACGGAGCATCCATCGGGGAGAACCAAAAACGAGCAACATTACCTTTGAGACCTCCGACTGCGATATCGCGTCGAAGGGGGTCCAAAGGGATTGGAAGAGTGTTAAGGCAGTCGGCAAGGGTTATTGCGATCGAAAGAAGGGTATATATGCTTTTGAAGAGTATTTGAGGCCTCGGAAGGGGTCCGATAACCTAAAAAAAGGAATTTCATGCTTTGGAAGGAGTCCATTGCATTGGAAGATGGTTCTAAAGGGGCAAAATGAGGGTTCTTGCTATGTTTCAGGCAAACTCAGCAATTCCCAAGTGTACTTATGGTTATTTTTCAACCAGGGGGAGGGGATAAGTATATACATGAGTTATTAATCATTGTCTTAGTAGGGGGAAGGGGAGATAGATAGGGAGCTATATAGTAAAGTTAGTATTTAATATGACCATGATGAGAAAGCGCTAAGTGTGTGAATCTTAGGCTATTAAGGGAAACAATGATTCATAAAGGAGTATGAATATTCCTTGGGCAAAGCAGATCTTTACCAAGGTGAATGATATGGAAAATGATGAAACTAAGAGGCATCAAGCAGATCTTGATCTCTTCAGGGAAGTTAGTGAATGATTTGGGGAATGAGGAAGAAGGGGGAAGTTAGCCATGCCTCGCTTGAATCTTTCAAATGGAAACTGCCTGATAATTGTGACTTGAACATATATGACACTTGAAAACATGAAATTGATCACAAATCAACATTCTGCAACCTCAAAACTACCTACCCAATCTACTTACCTAACATTTTTTCTTGTTTTTGGTTTGGGTGCACCTAGACTTGCAGACCCAGCTTTTCAACTTTTTATTTTTCTGTCCTCTTATCTACATCTACACTTATTTCATCTAGGGGCTCAGATTAAGCTGTTGAGCACCCTTACTTCTCTACCTATCTAAGAATCTGCCAAGATTAAGCTGTTTGGACAGATATTCATTCTCTATATTCTAAAACAGGAAATTGAAACCTAGGGAGACCAAGATTAAATTGTTTGGACCTCCCTTTAACTGAAAATTCTTCAAAAATGGGATAGTGCATCAAAATTGGAACACAGCAGTGGCACTTAGACTAGCACATTCTCATGGCATCCTTCTTTGACTTTTGTAGTAAATATGGAAAATTGCAGCATGCAAAGTATGACATATTTGGCATGTAAAAATGTCAATCATGAAAGATGAGTAACCTGCTGCAGCGGGAGGCTAACAGTCGGGATGATTAGTTCTCCCATGGCAACTGTGGAATAGGATGATTAGTTCTCCTGTGGGTCGGGATGATTAGTTCTCCTGTGGAATCTCTGAAATAGGATGATTAGTTCTCCTGTGGGTCGGGATGATTAGTTCTCCCGTGGCGACTATGGGGCAGGATGATTCGTTCTCCTATGGATAGGATGATTAGTTCTCCTGTCGAGGCATCCTACCCATGCAGTCTGGGACTCATGGGAAGTACCTCTCATCTGATCAATGAGCAGGGAAATGGGGTTAGGGACCATAGTAGTACTATCGATTGATGCATCGTTGTATCTACCGTACTCCTTATGCTAGGATGACCTCCATGGATCTGGGATCAATAAAACTGACTTCGGGTCAGTAAGAGTGATGTGACACACTCTCTTCAGATGAAACCGACTTTGGGTCAGTAGAGAATGGTATGAGACATTCTCGATCAATTCTTCTTCTTCATGGTTCAGCAGAGCAAAGCAGAGCAGTGCAGGGCACTGATGACAAAGATAATATAGTCGAACATATGGATCAACGGATGGAGTTCTCCCTAGTTGAGAGGGAGTGTTAAAATTGGAAACTAGGGCAAAAATCCATGTGGGTCATCTTACTAATAGAAGCTGATATTTTTCTTGGATCCATGTCATGGAGAGATGTAGGATTGATCTAAAGATCATCTAATTCCGATAAGTATTCATGGAGATATGAATTTATTTGTGTTATGGGACAATTCGTCAAGGTCGACCAACAATCAAATAAACCCCACTTGTGCTCAATGTTTTAGTATAAATGGAAGTGGCCTTCAAGTCATTTCAACACACTTGGGATCTCTTCCACTCTACTTGTCTTTAGGTTTTAGTAGGAGGAGAGATCATAAGGGATAATGTTGCCCTAATCGAGAGGGCAAAGCCAGAATTGTCGGGAATTGATGGAACTACCAGAATTGTCGGAACAGCCAAAATTGCTGGAACAATCAGAACTATCGGAATAGCCAGAATTACCGGAACTGCCGGAACAACCGGAACTGCTGGGAATTGTCGGAATTTCCAGGAACAACCGGAACTGTTGGGACTGTCAGAACTACCGGAATAGCCGGGAACTGCCGGGAACAGCTAGAACTGCCAGAACTATCGGGAACTGCCGAAACTATCGGAACTGCCGGAACTGCCGAGACTGCCGAAATCTGCTGGGAACTGCCGGGATCTGCTGGAACTGGCGAAACTGTCGGAACAACTGGAACTGTCGAGAACTGCCAGAACTACGAGGAACTGCCAGAACTTTCGGAACTGTCGGAGCATCTGTCTCCGAAGGAGAGCAGCATGCAAGGTACAACTAACTAACATTGGGACAACTGTATGGTACTTAGCAACAAATACACCAAGCATGCAATGTTACAGCTAGCATGCAAGGGACAACTAGCATGCAACAGCAAGCATGCTAAGGACAACAAGCAAGCTAGGGACAACAAGCAAGAAAGATGTAGCCAACACATAGGTCAGTATGGCAACATGGTGCAACAATGGCACATAATGCAATACAGTGATGGGTACAGTCATGATTAATGAAGCATGATGAGATGCAACATAGTGATGATTGGTGCAGCACGGTGAGGTGCAGCATGATGACAAAATGCAACAAAACGATAGGTGAAGGAGTCACCTTGGAGAATCAGTTGAAGCAGCATGTCTTCAATTGATCTCATGTATCATCTTCTTAGAGATGATCTATGCTCTTATCTAGATAAGTCAAAGTGTTGACTTCTGTTGTAAACGTCTATCTCTCTCCTTTTGCTTAACTATTGAAGAACATATAAGAAGAATTGATCAAGGGTTTCCCCACATTGGGGTTTGTCCCTGGCTAGTGCCACATCTTGTGTCCTCTTGTCTTGGCTTGTCTTCTACGATTTATGTTTATGTTCTATCTGCAGTTTACTTTAATGTTGATGTGCTTGCTAATCTGGAAAAGATATGAGCTAACTGTGAAAATTGAAATAAATTGCTCTAAGCATAAAACATACCTAAAATTAATAGGTTTGCTTTTAACTATTTAGAGAACTGCAAAATCAATGATTATAGTAATTATGTTTTTGTTTCTAATGAATGTTTTTGATTGCATGATTGGAATAAGATATTGACTAGTGCAGGAAATCAAGGTATGGGCAATTTTTAGACAAATCGGGTTTTTGTTTTGCTAGTCGCTAGAGTCTTTCTCTGGCATTTCCAGTGCTGCGCCTCGAAGTCAACGAGCTCTGAATTGACAACGAACCATGAATTGACAATCAAATGTTGGTCCATTAATATGCCCTATACTGCAACCAACAAAATAATTGATATGTTTGGGCTGCAAATGAATAGATTTCAAATGAAATAGGGGCGCAGGTGATCCTTAGGCCATATACATATTTTTTTTTTACAATGAGATACTTAGCAAGTGAAGGAAAACAATTGCATGCAACAAGAATAGCATGGGAACTGAGGATAAAATTTTAAACGCTGTATCCAACTCAAGCTAGTCATTAAAACAAGTAGAATAAATTCACAACCTTGCACAGGGTTGTTACATATTCCATTTAAACAAAGAACCATAGCATTGAGAGCCTATCAACTTCACAATTTTTTTTCTCAAAATAATTTGCAAGGAGAGAAGGCATGAGCAAGGTCATTTATTTACAAGGGAGGTAATTAGAGGGAAAACAAAGAACAAATGAGGGGACTAACCAATCATTAGATGCAAACAGAGCCATACTATAAATCCATCCAACCTTTCATCTAAACAAGTAAATATTTTATTCATTGAACCAGAAACTAGGCATATCTGCATTGAGGATTCTTATATTTCCAGCTGAGAAGCGAAACCATTATCCCAAGTGCAACCACCAGCTCATCCAACGTATTCATCTCTCAAGTTAGTGTTCAAATCGAGTCAAGAGGTAGAGCAGTTGAGTGCAATAGAATTGGGCAAAGGAAATGGATGTGGAGTGAGTTGGCGACTTGCATTTAAGGTCGACCACCTATGACACGTCGTGCATACATCCCAATGAATGCATTGGGATGTGTCACACTAACTTCACAATTAAAACTTTAATCCAAACTTAACCATATTCCAAATTAACCTGTATTTATATGAGTCATTGAGGATGTGTGCCACACATTTAGTTATTGGCCGACCTTGACAAATTGTCAAGTAAATACAAATAAATCCATATCTCCATAAATACATGTCAGAATCGGATGATCGTTAGATCAATCCTACACCTCTCAATGAGAGGAATCCAAGAAATATATCAATTTCCATAAATAAGATGACCCACATGGAGTTTGGCCCTAGTTTCCAATTTTAACACATTATCACTTTGGTTTAGATCTCTTATCTCTCTTGAGTTTTTCAAATTTTTTCTAGAAGATGAATTCAAGATTTATCGATAAATTTTTATGTGTGGATATTGGTCTATATTCTCTTAGAGATTCTTTATTTTTAATTGTGAATGGTTGGATATACTTTGTTACATGTAATTGCGTACCTTTTAATGTTATTCTTGTTTACTTTTTTCATATACGTTGGACTGGGATTTTCGTTGTTCTAGGGCTAATTGTTGCATGCATTTACTTCTTAAAATTATGGAATTTGTCTCTATTATAACATATCTTAATGCATGGGCCATGTAATATGAGTGAAATTTCCTAGTGGTAATTCCATCAAAGAATTTGACCTTGATAAGCCATTCATTTTGCACATCAAAGTATAAAAGCTGCAAGGTTGCTTCTTCTTGACCTAGAAGGTTAGCGAAGTGATCTTGAGGCATCCTTGATTGGGAACCAAGAAATCCTACTCATATTCATCATAGGGTCCATTATCACAAAGACTAAGGCACTAATCTACCAAGGGTGGTCATTAAAAATCATATTCTCTCACCTCCTTTCAGGTGTATCCAAGTTGGGGTACTTAGGGCATCAATTTCCTAACAAGCTAGCCATCAAAAAAATTTGATCTCCTAAGGTTTCATGTGTTGGCCTTTCCTCAAGCTCCTCTAATGTTGAAGCCATTTCGACGGTGGAGTTGGGAGAAAAGCCAAGCCCTAGCTTCAAGATCAAACCTTGTCATGCCATCCCCAAGGCTAATACCTCATAGGGTCAAAACAACATCTTCAAGTGAAATTATTTCTTTGATCCTTTCCCTAACCTTGTCTAGGGTAAGAATATCACTGTTTGCTACATACTCTCCTCATACCCTAGACCGAGTCCACTTAGCCCCGTGTGGTCTCCGCTCCTTTAAATGATCATTCTTCAAAAACCATCCAAGATACCAATTCTAACAAGGATTTTAGGGATTGGGGAACTCCTTCAGAAGTCTTATCCCATAAACCTCACCCTCAAATCCTCTTGTCCTTTCCCTAGAATACATAGTACCTTGCTTAAAAAGCAAGCAAGCTCCATCCTTCAAACTTTTCTGGGAAAGGGTTTGTTCAAGTCACTCATATCCATTGACTTATCATTCATTAGTGACTCCATACATATTGGGTCTCCTCCCATCGGCGAAAGTCTGTAGAAAGAAGGGAGCCTTAGCTGAGGTGACAATGGGCTAAGTCTCCATTTGTTGCCCTTGACATAGCATTTGCCCTTTGTTAGAGTCCTATAGTGATAGGATTCATAATTTTTTAATTAGCTGAGGTTAAGTCTTTTAATATTGTGCATACCTTTGCTTTCTGCAAATGTTTTCCTTATTAAAATTTAAAAAATGTAAAGAGGGTATGTCCTAAAAGAAATATCAAAGGACAAGAAAAATAAGAAAAAAGAAAAAATATGAACCCCAAACAAAAAACAGATCATGAAAGTGTGCAAGTCCAAGTGCCACTACTTTTTACTATTAATGCCTTAAATAATGGTTGTGTGCAGCTTGTCCTATATGCCACAACCCATGATAGTCAAACTATTTAATATTGACTATTTCATGTTTTGAATTTCATGTTTATAGTTAAAGAATAAAAATCTGACCAGACAGTTTAATCTTGGGAGATCATTAGATAGGTAGAGAAATAAAAGGAGCTCATCAGTTTAATCTGAGCCCTTGGAAGATGTAAGGTTAGAAGTAGATAGTCTATTACATAAAAGAAAAAGGAAAAAAATGGGTTTTCTAGCTTAAGTGCACCCACCAAAGTGAAGAAAGAATGTTAGGGTAGGAAAATGGGTAGGTAGAAGAAAGGTTGCCGAAATACAAGTCATTTGAAGCATAAGCGCTACTATCATGCTTAACCATGTGTTTCAGTGTGTAGGAGCAATGATCAATGAAAAAATCATGCTCATAAGCTGATTTGCGTAACTCCCCCTTCATTGCATTTCACCCCCACTATATACTCACCAACTTCCCTTTTATCCCTTCATGGCTTATGAAAACTCCTTCCCCCTTATTTTTACTCCTACCCCTTAGTTTCACACATTTCCCTAGTCAATTACTCCTAAAATCCATTCCCCTAAGTGTGAAACCCCTTTCCCCCCTTTTAAAATCATGTTTTCACTTCAATAATGACCCAAAACCCCTCTAAACCCTTTATCCTAACTTTAAAAACCTCCCGCCTCACTAACTCTGCCACTTAACCATTTTCCTAACTAAAATCGAGTTTAACCCACCACCCTAGTGAGGTAAACAAGCCCCGCTACCCCTAAAACTCTGCAATTTAATTAATCCGCACTTAAACATGGGTTAATTACTCTAAACCATAATTAAAACCCATGGGTTCCGCTAACCTCTGCCCCATCGCCTAACCACGCAACTTTCCCATGCAATGGTCGTCCGACTATCCACCACCAGATCCAACGACCATCGCCCATATCACGCTCGCGCGATGTCTGAGCTTTAATGACCCGAGAGAATGCGATATGGGCAGTTTTGCTCGGGGCCCATTTTCCTACATGTCCATCTCTAGCATAGATCATGTTCCCCCAGAAAAATATCACCTGACCCCCATAAGTGGTGCGATGGTCTCCAAAACCACCTCCCCGCCAAAGTGAAAACCAGCACTGTTCATAAAACATTTTTTCCTCGCCATTTTTCCAACTGTTCGCGGTTAAAAGCCTTCTGACCCCCATTTCACCCTTTTTTGCTCAAATCGCACTATTAAACCTCTGAAGCACCTACGCCTTCCGAACTCCTGCGACCATCTATCAACTATCAGAGCCTTCTGACGCCATCACCACACACCTCAAAGCCACAGAAGCCTCTAGAGACCTCAATTTTAAACCAGTTTGCAACCCCGACCGTAAAATTCCAGGTATTTAAGCAAAAAACCAAGAATTGCCCTCTCTTTTAAAAACATACACTAAATTCATGAAATAATTGAATGAATTTGATTGAATTCCCTTTTAAATTGAGAGTATTCCCCTACTAAAAATACCAAAACCCCTACCTACAAACTGTTGATACCCTACTTTTGTCACAGAATTGCCAAAACTTCACTTCTAATAGCCATATAACCCAAATTTCCACACTTTATTGCAAAAATGGCTACCCAGACTTCTCTAGATGTTAGACCAGTGACAACCCTTCATTTAGACATCGACCACCTAGCGCTGGTAGACAGAGACTTCCAAATCAAAGATACATCCACCCTACGCCACCTTCTGAGAATCCACTATTGGACCAAAGATAGGTTCCTAAACCATGCCGATGATATAAACCTTTGGGAATCTAATCTCCCCAAGTATACCTTCCCAGAAGTCCACCCATTCCCAAACATAATACATTTCTACCAAGCATGTTATGTTCTATTGTTAAAATTGGCAACCAAGGAAAAAATTCATGTGGATCATCTTATTCATGGCTGATAATATTTTTATTAGATTCCTCTCATCGAGAGGTGTAGGATTGATATAAATATCATCTGATTCCGATAAGTATTCATGGAGATATAAATTTATTTTTATTATGGAATTATTATCAAGTCGACCTACAGTTCCTGTAGGCTCAAAAGCCCAACAGTCACATCTATTCAAACACCAACATTGAGTATAAATACAAGAGGACTTTTCCTCATTTGGACTCACTCATCTCATCACACATTTCTCTCTCTACTGCGCAGAAAAGAGTCTCTTCTCTACTGCGCAAAAAAAGGTCTCTCTCTCACACATGTGAAGTCGGAAGCTGCCGAAACTGAAGCTGCAACTGCAGAAGTAAAGATTGACCTACGTGGACTAGAAGATATTCTCATCTAAACTATGGTGTAGGTTCATCTGAACCTCCTCTGAAAGCTGCAACTTTTGGTGGTGGAATCAAGTCAATCTAACAGACGGTTTACAAGATATTGACTACCCTAGTTTGAAGCCAGAAGCTCCCGAAACTGACACTACAACTGCAGAAGTAAAGATTTACCTGCATAGAATAGAAGATCTCCTCATCTAAACTACGTTGTAGGTTCATATGAACCTCCTCTAAAAGCTGCAACTTTTGGTGGTGGAATCAAGTCAATCCGACAGACGATTTGCAAGATATCGACTACCCTAGTTTGAAGCCGGAAGCTGCCGAAACTGAAGCTGCAACTGCAGAAGTAAGGATTGACCTGCGTGGACTAGAAGATCTCTTCATCTGAACTACACTGTAGGTTCATCTGAACCTCCTCTGGAAGCTGCAACTTTTGGTGGTGGAATCATGCCGATTTGATGGTCGATTTGTGAGATATCGTCTGCCCTAGTTTGATGATGAAGCCGCTAATGTTGATGCCGCTGATCTAGGGTTTGCTACTGTTGATATAAATCAGATTTATTGTACTATTTATCTCTGTTGAATTATTGAAGATAAAAAAAGATTTGATCAAAGAGTTTCCCCACACATTGTGGGGTTTGTCCCTGGCTAGCCGCCACATCTTGTGTCTCTTGTCTTGGCTTGTTTTTTGTCGATCGTTTAATGTTCTCTCTGCACTTTACTTTATGTACATGTGATTGCTAATCTGTGGAATATAACAAGAAAAAGAAGTAAATTGTTATAAGCATAGAACATACCATAACTTAACAGATATCCCTGACTACCCTATCAAATTTTTGGATGAATTCCCGGATATCTTCCCTTCCCCTAGTTATTTGATAAAGAAAATCAATGTTGAAGGTTCCTTGGGCATTGCATGACCATCTTCTTATGAATAGGTCCTCAAATTGGTCAGAATCTTCTACACATATTGGGGGAAGACTAAGGTACCATTCTCTCGCTTGTCCTTCAAGTGATAAAGCAAAAAGCATCATGAACCTACCTTCATCAAAAATCATCCTAGGGGACATGTGCCAATAGAATTCTTCAACATAATCATTGGCACTCATGGTAGCATCGCCTTTGAATTTGGATAACCATCTGTTTTATTTTTCAGGTAATGGTTTAGGGTCATCACTCAACTTCAAGGGGGCGAAGACACTAACCGAATGCCTCTCACTCTTGGTCATCTTGGGACGGTCAGTGTTAGAACTCGTTGCCATTTTTGGGGTGGGGTCACTGACCTTTTCAAACTCAGGGAGAAGGGCGGTTTTAACAGCTGATGGTGTTCGTTCTCCCCTTCTTGCAGCAGCCCTAGTTAAAGGAGGAATATTTTCACCTTCAAGTAAACTAGGGGATTGGACAATGAATGGAGTTCCCAAAGGAATATGAGGAATATTTGAAATGTCATTTATGAATCAATTCCTCAATGATTCACTAGGGAGGTAGATCTGCTTCCTCCCATACAACACCACCAAAATGTTACTGCTCAAACTAGCAGGGGTCCTAGGAGGGGCATAGCTTTTAGAGGCTAAGGTAAATTAAGAGGTGCATATTTATTTAGCAAAAAACCTGGAAGAGCCATCTAGATAAATGGAGGGGGATTGAGGCTTGCCTGAGGAACTTGACCCAAAAACACATTGGTAGGAGTGGCTAGACTAAATGCAGGGTATGTCAGGGCCTTAGGAACAAGTCATGAGTAGTGAATAACAGTGGGTTGAGAGTTGGATGAGGAATCTTCAAAGGCTGGTGAGATGGTAGCACAGGCAGGGGGAATTTTCTCTTTCCAAACTTTCCTAAAAATTAATCTTTCTAGGTCAGATACAAATGGGGCTTTCTGTTGAGATGTATCTGAGTGAGTGTGAGGCCTTTTAAAACCCAGGATGATGAATAATAATGGGGGTTTGTGGAGTCGCCAAGGTGATGATGAATGCAATCAGAACCTCTTTGTACACCTACACAAAGAGTGCTCAACTTGTCATATCCCAAGGGAAAAATCCTTCAATACATTCCCTAGCAACGACGCCAGAAGATGTTGTAGCTCCTAGAGACAGCATTGGATTGCTTACAAAACCAGTGCCTGGGCACATCTAAATTTGGAGTGTCTCAAATGATTCTCAGTGAAGGGAGACCTCACTTATATTCTATATGTATATATAATGGGTTGGTTCATTCACCTAAAGGAGTAAGATATGAATTTCTGGTACTTCTTCACATATACAAATCTCAGAAATATGCACAAAATAGTGGAGGCCAAGTAGTTCAAGGACTTACAGTTTAATAAGCTTTTGTAGAGCAATGATAGAGAATAAGGAGAAAGGCAACTCATCACATAGAGCTTAAAGCATCAAGAATTCTTGATCCAAATTGGATCCTTAAACATTTCCATGATTGTTTCAAATTATGTCAGATCAAAATCTTATGAATAACGAGCTTATTAGAGATGACCTCTGGACAATGGCAATTTATGGCCCGCACAGAACAACGAGGACCCTCGGTCAAAGCGCGCTAACCGTTGGCCCATGGACACAGCGCATGGACGCAAATTGGCAATCGAAAGCCCAGATCCAGAAACAGAGGCAGTTTAGCTAATCGCGTATTGCAAGGCAAAACCCTCAGGAAGGAAAGCCCCGAGCGCTCAGTCATGAGGAAAACAGGAAACCGTCAGAAAGCGGGTCCCGCGCCCAAAACCGGCAGGATATTGCGTGTACTTCGAGTGGTAAGCGGGTTTAGCCAAGTTCAACGCGATGCCACACACCTTGCGACACGTGTCCAGTGGATGAGAGAGAAAACCGCTTACATCACATGAGTAACAGTCGAGCAACTTACCCACGCGATATAGACGAAGACCGTAGGATCTGGAGGCTCCAGATCAACGGCTGAGAATCAACCCGATGGATGACCGGATTTGACGGGGAAATAGATTGAGGCACATAAGATTTGAGGTCCAGCATGACCGATGAGCTGGCAGAAGAATTAGTTTCACGGGCAAATCCTAGAGTAATGGAAATAACAACCGTTCAAAGAAAACTAACACTTAGTTCGTAAGGCGACAAGTGGCCACCTCTCTGTGCAGCGTTACACAACGATGATGACGCAGAGCAGGGGAGTTCCAGCGGACAGAGGCAGGCGATCCAGAGAGTCGAGAAGAGGAAACGAACAGTCAAGGAGCAGATTGGCTTTAAGCCACGAACAGACGAAGACGCAGAGGGAGAGAAGGAAGTGAATTGCAGAGAGCAGAGAAGCCGAGCTGACCCACAAAGCGAACGCAGCATCGAGGAGACAAAACAAAGAGAGTCTGAGAGTCTGTGAACTCTAGAGAAGGCTTGAAAGGTTCAAGCAAATCCTCTATGTATTCCTGTCGGGTATTGAGTACCAAATTGGATTCATACCACTGAGACCAGTTGAGGTCAAGATTCAGTAAGGGGAGTCTGTGCACTCCAGAGACTTGGGGGATCCAAGTACAATCTGACTGATCATTCTCTGTTAAGTGAGACTCAAATTGAGCTCCTCGTTGTAAAATCTTTGCTTTAAGACACAATAGAAAGGCCACCACTGAAGGTTGGACCAGGAGATGTAGCCCAGGAGGATTGGGTGAACTCCTTAAATTTGTTGTGTTTTGTATTTGCTTGTTGTGTCTCTCTTACTGTTTCAAGTGCCCGTGTATTTCGCAATCTTATCGATTCGTTGCTCAAAATAACATAGGCACACCCCAGCACATGGGTTTGTAATACCTTCATTAATTAACTGATATCATTCACAAGTGGTTTTCAGATCAATTCTATGCTTAACACATAGAGCTAGAAACCTCAAGAATTTCTATACTTATCTGAGTTACAAGTAGATATAATGGGCAAAAAGATGTTGGGTGCTATGATTCATGAAGAGAAACTTTTAAAGTTATAATTTCAATAATCCATACAAGCACTAGCATTAACAATGTCGATAAAAATGAATCTATGAGGAACTGTAATCCTTGAAGGGGGAATCACCACCATTTCCTTCATATTCTGAAAACTTTGTATTACAAAGCCATACAGTCTAAAAATAACATGTAGTATTTTCTTTAGAAGTTTTGAACCTTTGTTAAGTCTTGCTTCTTCGTATTTATCAGGAGAGGAGGAGCGTTGAACATTCATTACATCAAAAATATCTTCAGCCGAGTCTCAGTTGTCAGATTGACTAGCTGTCTCGGCTAGGGATGGCTCTGTGGCCCAAAAATATTACAGAATTAATGACCTCATTGAAAGGAGGCAAATTGCAGGACATCAAATAAGTAAACAGTTAGAAAGAAGCATTAATAAACTATCTCGGTGCCCATCCCTATAATTGCTTTTGCTTCAGGTCGCAGTGGGTTCATCGTATGGTCTCTTGTGCTGCTCATCCAGCTCCTGTCATTTCTGCCTTTAATGCTCGAGCCATTCATTTTTTAAAGCTAGGAGTGGGCACCATCCACTTCATGTTGTAGTACTGAAACAGAGGATCCTTGGGCAGTACTTCGTCTCTCTCTGTTATGGGACACCATGCCTGAAAATTGAATCCTCCCGAGCTACCAAGTCTCTTTTCACTCCTGTCAGCGCCAACCCTAATTTCGTGTCATGATGGGCTTTTCTAAATCAGCCCATGTCGGTTTTGAATGCACCACCTATTTCCCTTAAAGCCACAATTGCCAACACATCATGCCTTTAAAGCCCTACCCTATACTATTGGTGCCCTAATCTGCCTGGTGATGCTCTCTTGGTGGCCATATGGAGGACTTTCTAATGTTGACCTTTCGCTAAAGAAACGTTGCAAAACAGACGAGTCTCGATCCTTCTTAGCCCCTTTCACTTTTAACCCCTTTCCGTGATTTTCTTCATATGACCGAGGGTTGGAACTAGGTGCTTAGCTCGAGGGTGCTAGATCCATTGAACTACTTGCCAGGGGGCTTTTTCCTTTGTTATATGAAATCCCGCATATCAGCGATTTCTTATGCCTTCCCTTCATATTTCCTCTAGACTCCTTTGATCACCGATCTGCAAGGTCGAGCCCACCGAAAGCATCGCATATCGCAATCAAGAGAAGAAGCCTCTTTACCTTTCTTTATAGTGTTGGCCGACTCATCTCGACACGAAAACTTTATAGGTCGGATCACATAATATATCGCATCCGGGAGGATCTCGCATATCGCAATTGCAACATCGAAAGGAACAACGGCAGAGGAGGGATCTTGCCTTGTGCAAATCATCGATCACCGATTGCGAGGTGTGACATCATCACTGCCACGTGTCACCCTATGAGTGGTAACACGTGTCACCCAAAAATGCCCCCCTTAGGACCCTGAAAATGTCAAATCCACGTGACACTTGTCCTCCGTACTGCCACGTCAGCTACCACGTGGGTTCATAAGGACCAATGATATTCTGCCACGTGGCCCCCTGGAGGAGAGAGAAAAAGGTCGCCCTACATTGGTTTCCATTGATTTTCTTTGTTAAGAAGTTTTAGGCCCTCCCCAACATTTTAACATTATATCGGCGCTTCCTCACAATTTCTTAGAGGATGGCCCATTGGGCTTGCCCATCATCGATTTGTCGATCTATGAGACCTGCGGGATGCAGGACTGTCCACCGTTGATCGTCGATTTACTGAGCTCTGGACCCGCCAATTGCGATGAACTCCCGGGGTCCGCCGATTGCCAATAGGCCTGGTCCCGTCGATATGTGGGACTGCGATGATGTGGGATGCGAGATTGCGATATGGCCGATATGCGGGATGCGGGACTTGCGATATGCAATGAGTGTCGAACCTTCGATACCCTTCTCTCCTTCCCTTTAAAAGGCAACAAACCCTTTAAACTTTAACATGTCATATATTTTGATCCAGAAGTCCATTTTCAGACTTCCTTATACCTTTGGGAAGCTCGTTTTGGGCACTACGCAATGGAGAGGTTTCAATTTGGCTTTAGGTGATCCTATGGCCTGGAAGATGGCTTCAAAATTCACTGCTCTTTGGCAACTTTGATCAACTAGAAACTCATAATGCAGTGAGTGACAACACTAGGCCCAACCCAGAGTGTGGACAAGGGGAGTCTGAGGTTAACCCTATGTGGACCCAGTGGACACATGTGGACCCGATGGGAAAAATGATGAATGGGCTTAAAATGAGTGGAAGGGAGTGGTGTATATGGTGTTGGGAAGCGGGACCACGCAACCAAAATTGAGATTTCCCATGTAGTGCCAACCCTAAAGCTAATGGCCAATAAAGGAGATCCCACGGGACTAGTGTACAAGGCTAACTACGAAATCGGGCAATGTAGACAAGAGTAAAGACCTAGCCCACTCTTTTCGTCGAATTCTCCCACCAATCCATGCCCAAAAGTGCCCATGACAAGTAAGGAAAATTACTCAACTATACTAATTAAAAGCCATACCTTCAGGGTCGGGAGACCCACTTTCTAACATACAATCATAACAAGTGGGCGAGGGACCATGTGGCTAACTTAGGTGGCGGAGATAATGGCACATCAAGCTATCTGGCGACTGCAAGGGGCTGTCGGCTGAGGACCATTTACGAGAAAAGAATTCTCCTATGAATACTACCCATAGGTTGTGGGTAACACATCCCACATCTCCTTGGCCGTATTCTTGGCCAATATGTTGAGACTATATGATCCTGAACTCCATCCAGGATCATCCGCTTCATCTTGGCCATCTCCTTTATGAATTCAATCAATTGATCTGCATCTGTAGGTCCTACCACAACGTTTTTTGCATAGGTCTTTAAACCATGCTCATCAAGAAGAAAGGATATCCTGGCCTTCCAAATGACATAGTTGGAGGCATCGTCCAATCTGTCTTGATCTCTAAGCCCGACTATGGCCATCTCTACAAAAGCTCAGAACTGGAATCTGCCCCTGTTCTCCTACTCAATTCCTTGTTCTGAAACTCGCACTCCCTCTTGGAATGCGCAGAACTGCCCTATCTACCTCGCCCTGCCTCCAACTGCTTTCTAGAACAACTCACTCAACCTTTCCGAAAAATTGGCACAGGAGATGTAACCCCAGCAACTCGAACTGGCTTGTCTGGAAAACTCGCATGACCTTCTGCAACTGGAAAAATTATGGATCTCCTCCAGAAAACTGGAATTGAAAACCTTGTAGGAAAATTTGGAAATTCCTCCCTTTGTGTGTGCACTTTCTCTTCCACCCAGCACGGATTCTGCTCTAGCAAACTACTACAAAACCCTCTGTGCCCAAATAAGAAATTTGTTCAGCAAAAATAATGAGTTGTTGCTACTCCCTCTGCCTACTGGAATCACTATTCTGGACAAGTCGAGCAACTGAAACTAGAAAATCGAACCCTTGCCCAACAATTCATACTACCTAGCTAGGCACTGCAAAGCCCCAAAAAATTAATCCTGTTGCTCACTCTGAACAACGAATTTTCCTTTCTTTGCTTCTCGTCTGTCAAAATCGCTTTGATACCATGTGAAAACTTCTACGAAATTTCTATTGCAGCAAATGGAATTAATTCTTCTAATTGTAAAATACATTATGCAGTTTATTGCTACGGCAACAACGAATAAATCACATTGTAATCTTAACAAATAAAATGCTACAGAAAATAAAAGCATTGGAAACTGAGAAAAGTTAGCACACACAAAAATTGTGACACCGCTATTTTTGGACAAAAATCCCCAGAAAAACCCAATGTGGTAAAACCGGTTGCAGCAGCTGAGGGTTTATATTATTATTATGCAACAGAAATTCTAATTTCAATAAAAATGACGCCAAACTTGCAATTCTACCCAAGAGAAATACTGGAAAAAATATACTGAGAGTATTTACCCTCTCTCCGAACAACCCTGACATCTGACT
The DNA here is from genome assembly GCA_000404065.3 of Pinus taeda. Classification (NCBI taxonomy): domain Eukaryota; kingdom Viridiplantae; phylum Streptophyta; class Pinopsida; order Pinales; family Pinaceae; genus Pinus; species Pinus taeda. The sequence goes on along the minus strand of APFE031022972.1, from coordinate 53,488 downwards.
ACTCTGAAAAGCAGGTCGTCCACCTACCCTGCGTGGGCTTTGCATCAGCCTAGCGCGGACCCTCTCACGCTTAGCTTGGAACTACTACCAATCAAGCTGTCTTGCCTGCTGCTGGTTGGGAAAATGCTTTTTCGACACTCTGGAAAATCTTCCCGACCTCTAGAATTGAAAACGACCTTCCCTTCAGCCAAAGCGAAATGCTCTGTTGAAGCAACTGCGCAGTCCCTACACTGCTTCCTGGAGAAATATTTTGGCCTCCTCTTTCTGACTCTCCGGAACTGGAAAACTTCCTTTGGATCACTACTGACCTCTCCTACCACTTGCTACTCACCTCCAGGCTTGATCTCCACTGCCGAATCACTCCTGCAACTAGGAATTTGAACTGCCTAGGCAACTAAGTATCCACACTGGTGTGTTCTCCATCTACCCATCGACCTTTTCTTATAATCTCCAGTTGGGACTCCAACTGCCATGATTAGAACTTAATCTATGGTTGAGATCATCTCTAAGTCGATTTATGTGGGTTTCTAGATGATTCACACATTTCTCAATTAATTCCTATTAATTAACCACTTTTCCTAAGTTAGACTTGGGAAATTTTTAATAATGGTCAATTAATTTAATTGAGTCATCTCTAGGTGGAATTTCCATAAATGATTTTTGGGTTTTGGAGAACTCTTGTGTTTTATCCACTCCACAAAGTCTCAAGACTTGAACACCATTCGACACTACAGAAACTAACACAATTTTCTTCAGGGCAACTCACACTAGTTGGATTGGCTAGTCTATAGTCTATACGGCCTTCCTGCTGCTAGAATTTCGATCTTTTCTCCCTTGCTGGAAAAACTAGAAACCCTCTAAGAAATTGTTGGAGATTCCCTCTGTGTGCTTTCTCTTCCTTCCTACGCAGATCTGAAACTATAAACCCCTGTTGCAAATCTTATGCGCCCAGATCTACTACACGAACTAACTAATCTGCTCACCAAAATTACTTCCTGACAATACCACTATCTACTACCACAGATATGAAGCAAAATCGAAATTTTCCTCCACTTGGATCTGAAAAACAATGTCCTACTCCTCTGCAAATCGAACCCCTGGCTTGGCCTGTGCAGATCTAGATCTTATGCTTCAGATCTCCCTCTGAAACTGCACAATATCACTTATTTTCGCCTTTGAGCTTCAGATCTGATCAACTATGCTCTGATTCCATGTGAAAAATCCGTGATTGTGATACACTAGAAACTATTCTTCTAATTGATGCAGTTTATTTGTCTTCTGTTATTTAATCAACGACAAATAACGAATAGCTCACTACTGTAATCTTGACAATTAAAATAAATGTTGCGGAAAATAAATTAGGAACTGAGAAATAGGAGCACACACATAAAATGACACCAATGTTTTGGACTAACATCCCCAGAAAAACCCCGAAGGGAAAACCGGTGCAACAGATGAGGATTTATATTTTATTATCTTCAGCAAATTAGAGAGTACATAGATTTGCTTGCCAAACACTAGCAAAGCTCTAGAAAATTATCCCCACCACTCCCACTAGAAAATTGACCTGGAAACCCTCTATTTCCCTTGCAAATTCAAATTTGCCTCCTCCAATAAATGTGCACAAAGATCGCTACTGCGGGAAATACGCACTAGCTAGAAATTAAGGTTTTGTTGATCCTGCACTCACACTAGGCAACTCGCTCTATCCTCCGGAATTGATTGCCTGCTACTGGAAATACGATCTTCTGCCCAGATCTGCGCACTGGAGAACTCGAACTCACTGGTACGACCTTCTACAAAAGAAATTGGCCTTCCCTCTAACTCTAGAAATCTGTGGAAAATCTCCCCTGGAAATCTCTCTCCAATTTATGGTGACCCTCTCATGATGCTCTATTGGCTCAAACTCTTCCCTTATTGAATACTTCGCACTGCCTTGCTCCCTTGCTCATTCGGTGTGTCTTCCCCAAGCCCCATTGACTTGCTCTTATAATTCTCTCATTGGAGCACTAACAGCCAAGATATAATCGTGATCGATGGCTCAGATCATCTTAGACTCCGTCAAATTACTTTTGAGAAGTCTCTAGAGAAAAAAGTTGATTTCCTTAATTAATACACTTTAATTAACAAGTTTTCCTAAGTTAGACTTAGAAAATTTTAATTATCCGGTCAATTAATTTAATTAAGGTGTTTTGAAACCAAATCTCGTGAAGCCATTTCTAGGTATTAGAAATCTCATGTTCCTTAGCCTCTCTGGCACCTTAGAGACTAGAACACCTGTCTGATGCTACCACAATATCCAAAAACTAACACGAGCTACACAAACTAACACATGGCTATAAACTTAGGTTCCATTCCCACTTAGCCTCTCATTTAATCCATGAGAGTAACACACGGCTATAAACTTAGGTTCCATTCCCACTTAGCCTCTCATTTAGTCCATGAGAGTAATTGATAGTTGATGCTTAAATCATACAGTTGTAGGTACCTACGAAATCATGTTTTGGATTTGTGAAAGCCTCTCAAAGAACTCACTTGATATAGAATCAACTTTCAAACAAAAGAGGTTTGTAAGACATGGAATATGCCAATATATATGACCAAATACCCGCAAAAGAGGAAAGCAAGAGCCCTCTCAAGTGTGGCTCGTGATCATCTACTATTAGTAGCATTCTAGGAAAATTATCAAGTACAACCCTAATAGGTTACATTAATCCTTTCAATCCATCAAGTTGAGGCTAAGTCACTCGAAGGTTCAGGTTCGAAATTTGGCAAACCCGAAAAAATATTTATGTTCATCCAAGTTCGTCAAACCTAAAAGATGACCCTCAAGTCAAACCAAATCAAATCAAATTGAATTGAATCACCAATTTAATAAGGAAAAAAAAATCAATATTGGCTGCAAGTTTGATTTAGGGTTTTTTAAATTTGTCAAAAAAATTAGAAATGGATCACATGACACAATTATCAAATTTTGGTGTGCTAGAACCCTTTGTTGCAAGGGCATTGCTCCATCATGCTTGTGAGTTGGCTATTCGTATAGCCATTTCTTCATATATGTTTTATATTTATTAATCAAAATTCTTATTCACGTGTTTATTGATGTTATTTCTTATTTTTTATGTTCTATTTCATTCTAAATTTTGTGTGTGTGTGTGTGTCTGTCTGAAACATATATATAGCCAAACCTCATCAGAAAGTTTGACCCGAATCAAACTCAACCATTCTTGAACCTAAACGGTTTGATTTAGGGTTGAGGTCTAATGGTAAGTGAGACCACTTACAACCACAATGACCCAAGTTCAAAATCCAATGTACACACCCTAATCAGTAATGTGCTGCTTGAAATAACCAAAGAAGCTAAATTTATGCGACCCTATTTTCATTGCCATTGTACATGAAATGGAGTTTCATAGTCCCTCGATCTAAACAAATGGCATTAGGTGTGGCCCACAACATTGTATAAATTCCAATATACTATGATCCTTTTTTTCATTCAACAACAAGGCAGTAGTGCTCCCACTAACATTGCGGTTGAGTTGTGACATTGTGAATATGCTTGTTGCTCAGCTTTTCCCACTGTGTAAAAATTAAAATTCTATGGACTACACATTGCCCCCTTTCACATTTGTTTTTAAGAAATTCTCGTTACTAAGTTAAGTTGTTTTTATGGCACATATACCTCTCTATACTTGTTGTTCCCTACGAAAATAAGAAATCTCCCACTAACAAATCAAATATATCTGGCTGACAATACTCCACTCAACAGTAGCCCTTTTATGTGTCTTCCTAGAAAAACAATCGTCAGTAACTCAAGGACACTTAAAATCTGTGTTGTTAATTATTTCAACTACATAAATAACTCTGTATAGTAATAAGTCCACAGACGTCTGAGATTATAGAACATAATCATTCGAAGTAAAACAGCCGAGTCGTTCAAATATTGTCCGTCACCTACCCATGCCTAGGATTTTCCCATTCAGGTAACTCTCTTGTACAAATTCTGGAGAAAAAAAAAATTAGAAGTAGCGACAATTGCCATCCAATTCGCTTCCCAATCTAAATTGAACGTCCTTTAAACTGCCTGAATTACAACCGGAATATCATAATTCCCCAAAAAAAACTTGAAAGAAGTAAATAGTCTTACAACAATGACGAGAGCACCTAGCCAAGGACCTCCGCGATGCACCCAGCGAACCAAATCTCTGGCTAAATCGCCGAGGACCTCCTTCAGAATCGGCACCTTCCTCACGAATGCTCGTCTGGTTCTATGAATCAACGGAATCCCTTCCTTGGCCTGAACAATTTCCTGGATCAATTCCTTTAAAACTTTAAATATTTGCCATTCTTCCGTTTCTCTGCCAAATTTCATGTTTGGCACATCCTCCCAATGTTCGTCTTCTCCGTCGTCCAAAATTTCACTTCCATTTTCAAATTGTTCTTCGTCCTCTCCGTCGTCCAAAATTTCGCTTCCATTTTCAAATTGTTCTTCATTTTCGGATCCACTTTCGATTCGTACGTCACTTTCTAATCCATTTTCTGCAATTTTCATTGAAAACCTTGCTTGGAAACCGTTTCTCTACCAGTCTGTCTGTACCTGTACACTGTACACTTTAGAATCAGTGGTGACAGACGGAGCATCAAAATTTCCGTATGGGGACTTTAATGCAGTGTTTCCCATGTCGTAGACTCTGGGTTTTACTTGGATGAGGATGAACCTCTGTTGGGGTTGTGTAATCCTCCTAAGTTTAATAAATATAGGTAGCAAGTGTTTTAAATGGAAAGTATTGTTTATTATTTTTATTTTATTTTCATGTTTAATGACCTAATGGAATTGGTATTTATTTGAATTATTTGTTAGAAGTTCGTTGCCTATATTACTATAACCCTTAGGTCGTATTAACAACTCACTGAAAGGTTAATGTTTAGTTGGAAACTTTTGACTTAGTTAAGGTCTACACGTCTAACACATCACACCTAAAAAGGTTTTCTACTCTAAAAAGGGTTTCTACTCAAAAAGAGATGTCTAAGAAGCTCAATCACAACGTGTTGTATGAACAATTTTATGAACGATTTTAAGACAAAACGTGGTGTGTTATATTTGAATTAAATAATAAAATTGCATGGGAAGGATTAGAAAGAAAGAGAAGAAAGAAAGAAATTATTTTAACGTTTACGAGGCTAAAGATAGCTTGTGGGATATATTTCTTCTTTAACCGCTTGATGTATTCGGCCATTTTTCTGTGAAGCTTTACAATAAATGCTCCCAGCTTCTTGACAAACCCCTCACTGAATAGATTATCCTAAGAGCTAGCTGCCTGCATAACTTTCTTTATTGCCTTTGAAGGCCTCACATTCTAAAATGAAATGTTTTTATGTTTCCACTTTTTCGGAAGAACAAAAAATGCATATCTTTTCCTTCCACACTTCCTTTGGCCTTTTCCAGCGCCCTGTTTCACAACGGAGTTGATGAGAATTAGCCCTTAACTGAGCAATAAGAATTTTGGCTCTCCAAGAGATATTGGCCTCTATGTATGCTTTTGGTTGATGATTATGAGTGGGATTAAACACTTCAATATAGTAATTTTTCTTTCTTCCTAACTCCTTATCCAAAGTACTTTTGTGGAACTATTCCATAACAAAAGCTTTTATCTCTTTGTTGTTTATGGGACACGCGTTCAAGCAAATACCCCATTTACTAAACTATTTGTTATTCTGCTACATCCAAGTTTTTTTGCTCTTACACAATCTCACATTAAAGACAACCTTAGGTCATCTACCCTCTTCCATTTGCTCAATTTTTTTTAAATGCTTTATGACTCGCACTATAGCAATTGCTTCAATAGGAGCAGTCTTTGTTTCACTTAACAAGATATCATAAGGAATTGCACTTTTAATCTTAAATTTGTTTGTAATCAAACGCTTCTGAATTTTCTCCATTTGTCTCCACTACATGTCGAAGGTACTACTAGCCCACAGTTCACAACCATAGAGAATCACCGGAATCACTAGAAGCCCAAAAAGAGTTTGAGTGGTCTTCCAGTCCCATAACTCTGTCACTTTACACCTATTTTGAAAAGCATAAAATGTTTTCCAACCCCCCCAAAGTTCTTTTCTTTCTACAACCATTTCAACTTAGATTTTTGTTGAAGTCAATTCTGAAGTATTTGTAATCCGCAACTTCTTCCAAAATGTTGCCTTCAAAGTAGAACTTATGCTAGTTATGTTTTCTTTTCTTAGAGAAGACCACTACTTTCGTTTTGTTGATATTGACTTGCATCCCCACACTTCTACAAAAATGCTCAAGGGATAGTAAGTGCTCTTGCAAACCAAGAGCCGATTTAGCAATCAGAATAAGGTCATTCGCATACAAAAGAAGCTTTATAACAAACTTGCACAAATAGATACCATCACCCCCTTGCGAATTTAACCACTCCTCAAGCTTGTTGATATATAAACCAAAAAGGGTAGGAGACAGTGGACAACCTTGCTTGACCCTGATATCACTTCTAAAACTTTCAGAAATGCCCGCTAAAGTTCTAATTTTGACTTTCACTTCTTCATGCAGCCTATGCACAACTACTCTCAAATGTTTAGGAACCCCAAGTTCCTCCATTCTCCGCCAAAGTTTATCCCTAGGAACTTAGTCAAATGCTTTTCTGAAATCAACAAAGCAACAAAAGACTTCTTCCTTTTTCTCTCAAACTTTTTCAATGATGTGCCTTAAAGTTATGCAATGATCAACTATGAAATGCTTAATCTAAAACCTGCTTGCCCTTTAGCATGCTTATCTCTTTCTTCTACCCACTTGCTAATTTTGTTTTCTAGCATGCTTCCAAATAGCTTTGCAAACAAAGGGTTTATCATGATGGTCCTATAATTGGAGGGATTATTGACGTCGCCGCTCTTGAAAAGAGGTATTTCCAAACTAGTTGTCCAATCTGTGGGAGCCCTTGTTGTATGATGTTGTTGAAGATTTTTGTAATGTGAGGTGCAAGAATCTTTGAGCCCCACTTTAGATATTCTGCTTGGAGTTCAGCTAAGTCTTTTGCTTTTCCAACACCCAACTTCTTGATACCCATCTCTACCTCTTGTACCATGAAAAGTTCAGTATCAGTGTTGACCAAGGGGGAAGGGTCAACCTTGGGAACCTACTCATAGAGTTGTCTTGCATAGTCAAACCATTTAGAAGCTGTAATATTATTTCCAATTTGTATCTTTTTTTGTTAGAGCTCCTTCCAAAAAAAATTGGGATTATTTTTCCCAAGGAAGATTAGTTCTTCCTTTCTTGAAACCATGAAATCAACTTTTTTCTTGCTTAATAACTGCTTGTAAGATTTGAGCTTTATGTTATCCTTGTTTGACTCTTTCCACATTCTCCTTGCCTTTTTGCATTCTTCGTCAAACCAAGCATTAACTAGAAAGCAATTTGTTTCATACTTCTTAATTTTTCTTCTTTTGCACTTTGCAAGTGCACATTGAATTAAATGTGTTAATTCATGACTGTGAAGGCTATGAATTGTAATTTTCTCCTTCTCAAAGAGCCTCTCTAGCGTCATTTTGAAGGTATTACAATTTTCTGGGGTCAAAAGAATTATGCCCTCTGGGAGATTTTGATGGACATGCTGAATTTTTTACTCTAATTGTTTCTTTCCAATCCAATAGAAACATAAATAAATTGGCTTGCGATCTAATTTCAAATCCCACAATTGATCTCCAACGGAAACTTCTTCCATTTTCTCACACAAACCATGCGAGCAAATTACGTAAGCTACCACACTTGCTCCATTGTAAGTATTGCAAGTGAAATTACCAGACTTTGCCCATCTAGTCAAGCCATTACAAATGACTAAATCAAAGGCCCCACATAGAGTAAGCAATTGTTCACCGAAGAGATTGCAACCCTTGTCCTCTGAAATTCTTTCCCACTGATGATTACTTTCTTTTGTAAGTCAAATAGGGTCACAATCATCTTTACAACAAAGAATGCTAGCTTGCTCACTTGCATTCCTAGCATTGAAATCACCCACTATAAGGACTTCACCTAGTTGTGAATATGTTGCATTATCCGCTTTTAAAGCTGCAAATGGATCTTTGTGGTCAAGCCCTCTACCTTTGTATATTTTTGAAACCCATGGTGCAAAATAGCATGCTGCAATCCTGATGTGGTTTCCATTTTCTGATATTTTAAACCAAATGAATTGCTTATTTGAGTCTTCTTTTTCTAACTGAATGAGACGACCTTCTTTCTCTCTTACTAAAACCATGATACCCCCGTGCCCTTTGCCATTCCCCGCTGCTTTGTTCCACACTGCCATCTTCCAGTATCCTTCAAACAAAGGTGTCTTGCACCCTTCATGCTCATGTGTTTCTATGAGGCAAATTATGTCTCTATTTTCCGCAATAGGCCCTATCCGAGATCCTCGTCTCCATGGGTAACCTCTGCAGTTCCAACAAACTAATCTTAAGGAAACTTGGGTATGACTTGATTCTTATTTATTTTGACATGCAAGACTGACATTTGAGTCTTTGTCCCTGTTTTCCCATACCGACCTTGCTTTCTGATTTCCTGTTGAAGAGTTTGTTGCCTCTTATTTATTACCATCTTGTTGCTATGTTCTGGAATGAGGTTCAAATTGCGCTATCACAACTTTGCCTTTATAAATCCATGCTCTCTTTCCTTCATCTCTTGTTGCCCTAACCTTTAAAATTTCCTCCTGATGTTTTACAGTGAAATCTTCTTCTAAGAAAAAACAAGAACCCCTCAAGAGATGTTTCTTGCTTAGAATAATATATTTATCACGCAAGCTAGGCATAATGACTTTTATGGCCCTGGCTCTCTCCCCGTTAAACTTACCCACCTTCCATGTTTGGTATATTTGTCCTTGCCATAACAACTTGTCTTTCAAGAAGTCTCTTGCAAGGTCAAGAGTACATTCATTTTTCCCATAGTCTTTCACCCCTTTAATAATTATGTTTGTTGCCATATTTTGTCTTTCCTTGCCTTCCCTATCTTAAATGTTGTCAACTTGATATTTGTTTCTCCTTCCTTATTAACAAAATTGCTAAAAACTTGAGCCCAAGTTTTGGAAACTTTGGTGGAATCTTCTTTCGTTTCTTCTCTTGCGTTTTCTTCATGGTTGTTTATTTGGACAATCATTTTCCCTTTACCCTGGGATGATTTCACATTCTCCACCTCTGTATTTTCCACTACAGATTTCTTTATGTTTTTCACATCTGCGTTCATGCGTTGTCATTCTGTCTTCCCTATCAGGAGGGCTTCCTGTAGCAATGCCACTTGTTATTTTAAAAATTTATTGCTTTCTGCTAATGCCTTGTTCTCCGTTTTTATTATATGAATTTTATGATCTCTTTCCTGCCCTTTAGCTTCTAAAACCTCCAACCTTTGTTTTGCATTTAACAATTCTTTCACATAAAGATCAGATGACCAGGTGAGAGGTGTGGATGTGGGACTACATAAGGCACTTTTCCTTTGGACTTCTTGTTGCCACGTGCTTGTGGAGGTGACTTGTTTGAGTGCTTTTTGTAAAGGGCTCGATTACTTTTCTTTTTAGACCATTTCTTCTTTGTTTGCTCCCATTTTAAATGGGCTATTCTTCATTTTAAAATGTCCCGATATTGTTTGGCATTGACCCAAACCCACTTCCGAGTTTTGGCGGATGGGGTAATTTTCACTTGTCCTAATTCATTTGTCTCCACATGTTCTGGAATTTCTAGTTCCTTTGTCATGTTTGAATACATTTGTTGTTGCTTGCTCGTTGCTCGATACTTCTGCTGCATAAAAACTCCTTGCTCTCACACTGTTCATTGTTTACTGCTCACTGCTGCCCACACTGATCTGCTCATACTGCTGACCACACTGTTACCGAACCTCTCACTTTCCCCAAATTGTCCTGCTGATCCAAACTTTGGTTCAAATATTGGGAATTGTCACTATTACCGAACCTCTCACTTTCCCCATTAGTGCATTGATGACCCTAGGAATTTCCTTAAGTTGTCCTGCTGATCCAAACTTTGGTTCAAATATTGGGAATTTGCAGTTGAATAGCTCAAATCAGTGAATAAACACACGTATATCTGCAACTGAATATTGCAGATCAACCAACAAATCCTTCGGGGAAAAGAAGGAAATCAACAATGAAATTTTAAATTGCATCTTGACATATGAATCTTAAATCTGAAATTTTCAACTAAACAGAGCAATCAACCGAGGAATCTAATTGTTTATCCCATCCTTCAGTTGTGTTGCCGAAAACTCCATCTTGGTCTGCACATTTGAAAGAGAGACTACAGCAAACCTCCTCGAGGCTGCAACAGAGTTCAAAGAGAGACTACAACCATCCTCTCCCATTTTCATTTTGTGTATCCTTTCTTCGTCGTCCAGCATGAAATCTGTTATTCTTTTTTCTAATCTTCTATCATTTTCCACAAACCACACCGAGCTCACTCGTCTACGTCCAGGAATGAATTAGTATCGAACCTGACTCTGAATCTGGGCCAGTTGTGGTAAATTCTCATGCATCTGATATGCGAATCACGACAATGAAGTGGGATCGCTAATATAAAAATAGAATCATGGATTCATTCCACTGCATCATCACATCCGATCCTGTTGTATTGTTTTGCTTAATCTCCTCGATCCCTCTTCTGTAACCTGAAATGTGAGGTGAAACGCATCATCATACACTTTTCAAGGCCATGTGGATATAGATATATATAGGGATCTTAAATTATGTTATTGTTATTATATCATAAAAGTATGATCATATTATCAAATTTTATATATTTTTTTCTTCCATGAATGTAATGATATAATAGGTGGAGTTTTTGTATTTACTCAAGCTCATTTTTTTTTTATTTGCACTTTGGTATTTTAAGTTCTTATCATGAAGTTTGTTACCTCCCAAATACAACAAAATGTAACCGTGAGGCATTTAGGCAAATTATCTAATATCACCATATCACCATAGTAATGTTTCTTTTCATTTTAGGTCAATTCTTTTATTTTCTTTATAATAAGGTGGATGGTGGAAATTACTAATATGTTTATCTAATTGGAATAAGTAACTAGCACAACTACATTAGTAAATGTGGTACATTAATCAACGTTGTTTTCCCCATTTTAAAATTAATGGTCTGAGCATAACCATTAATTTTATAAACCATTCTTTTATAAACTTCTGTATTCACATGATGCCATGTATTATTTGATAATTTGTATGGTGATTTCGTAATTGTATTAGGTAAATGTGAAAAGGTAAATATCTATTCACATGATGCCATTTGTTATTCAATAATTTGCATCATAATTTCATAATTGTATTAGGTAAATGTGAAAAGGTAAACATAGATTTAGAGATGCAAGATAGTTAATGAATGAACGAATGAAATTTTAACATCCATGAGACTACAAATAGTCTAGGGACCACCAGTCTCCCTGTTTTTCGTCTTTTGCAATTTCATCCTTTTATTACTCAAATTAATGATGAGTTGACCCAACCTTCTAACAATCCCCTCACTGAAAAGACAATGCCAAGGAACTGATGTTAACATATTGTTGTAATTGTCTCTAACGTCTCTGAAAGCATCACATTCCAAAATGATGTTTTTCCAATTTCACTGCCTGAGAAGTGCAAAAAGTACACACTCGTTCTTCCCAAGCTTCTTTAGGTCTTTTCCACCGACCCGTTTCCCACCGAAGTAAAGGAGAATGATATGTTATCATTCAATGGGGGGACACCTATCTGCACAATTAAATGCCAATGACAAAGACGGTTTGAATATGATGAAGATGCATAATTATGATATTAGACATATGTTTTAACTAACCGTATGTATATTCTTTGATATGCAAAAAACAAAGAAGTTTTGTTTCAAATATGCCCCTCATAACACATTTAAAATAAGGAAGTAATAACATGCATTGTGGACAAGAAAGGGATAATAATGGCTTCTCAACTTGTGGAAATCACTCCAAAGATATCCATTAAATGAACATTAATTGCAACAATAGATAGGAAGGGTAAAACCTTGACATTAACATCTTGTTAGATAAAAATGATCATTCTTTGAAGATTACACCTGTTGGAAATACTGAGAGAGGGGTGAATCAGTATTCCTTTTCAATTGTTACTTTTACTAGTTAAATCAATTATATGTAGAACACAAAATGAGCAATAGGAATAAATGCTTTTATTAGTATAATCTTTATAATGAATCAAGTACAATATATAGGGCTCCAACACTTGATGAAGACACCGATCTTCAATTCCCCATGCTTCAACCTATTTCCAAGAACCAACTTGGTCTTTTGTGAGGCTCCAACCTCTAGGGCACCGACCCTATCTTCTCAAGGCACCGACCTTACGTTTAAAGGCTCCAACAACTTGGGCACCAACCCTTCTATGGTACAAGCTCCGACTTGGTTTCTTGAGGACTACGATCCTCTAGGGCTCCAACCCTATCCTTCAAGGCACCTGCCTTGTTTGTTCAAGGCTCCAACCTTCAAGGCACCAACCCTCTGGGCTCCAACCCACTGCTATACTTTGCCTAGATATGTTTTATAGTACTTCATTGCTCCCAAAATCTTTTTCACTGAGTTCTGTCAATCTATAGCTTCACTATAGTCTCCATGCTACATCATTAATGAAAACCTTGTCTCATAGAAGGTATCACCATTGCTCTTCATTATACCCAAACAAAATCTCCAAGTCACATCATTATGACTAATACATCATGGTCTTCAATAGTCTCCACACAACTTCAATGTGTCTACAATGAACTGCACTAAGCTCTACACAAAGACAACTCTATGTTTCAACCCTTTGTCCTAACTATCGCAATAACTGCTTTGGGAGTGAGGCTTCAGGAGTAACTGCTTCAGAGGAGTGATAGTTGCGGCTACAAGTTGTGTATTCAATTAAAATGACCCTGCCTATGTAGTCTTTTTAACAGATCGCAGGTTGTGCTTCTACGGATTCATTCTAGGTCCGATCCTTTCAATGAATAACCCAGTTTTGGTTGCCTTCTTCTTCCATTGGACCCTCGGCTTCCTTCTATGCTCGCTTGGTCTTCGGCTTCCTCTTTCGCTCGCTCAACCTTCGACTTTTCTTTCTTTTGTTCCTTCACGTTCACGAGTTTTCAATTGTCCTTCGTCTCAGTGATAGATGCCCGAGCTCATTTCACTTCTCGAGGTGGAGCGTTTAACTTATATATATATATATATATATATATCTCATCAATATGCAAAAAGACATGTTCATTGGAGGAGAGTTCGACTTGTGTATGGGATCGCACATTAAAAATATATCATAAACCTATTTATTTACGAACATTCATATTATAATAGATGTCTAGCGGTCCCACAAGCCACGTCATTGCTTAAATCACAATCTCAACTTCATATAACTCTCGCAATCGCAACCCTTTGGCTTCACGATATGACATTGTCGATGCCCCTATTTCCAACGGAGCGGATGCGATGTGATATTAAACAATTGTTAATAAATTTGTTGGGTCCACAATTCCATCACAATCGATGGTTTGCCATTGTGACATCTCTTCAAGACTTGCGATATGCGACAGATGCAATATTTCTTTAGGACATATTATAATGGTGCAACAGGTTCGCAATACTATTGTAATTGGGGTTTCGACGTGAGAAGGTTTTAAAGCTTGCAATGCATTGGATGCTATATTTCAATATAGTTGTTACCATAAAATGATCGGGTTTGTAGTACATATCGCAATCGGTGGATTTCAATGTGGTAAGGCTTTAAAGAGACTTGTGATGTGGCGGATGTGATGTCATATTAAGACGTAATGTAATGGGGCTATCGGGTCTGTGTTACATATCGCAATCGGGGGTGTTGAGCAGTGGCATATAATAGAACCATTGATAAAGCTGTCGATATGTTTTCTCCAATGCGTTGTGGACTTTAAAGAGATTCCACAGGTTATTACTCGGATGTTCCTTAGCTCTTTCAATATCTTAACTCCTCTTATATGTTAACTCCTCTGATACTCCGCAATACTCCTTTGATATGTTAGCTCCTCCAATATGTTAACTCCTCTGATATTTCTCCGATATTTCATGCGATATCTCTGATATTGTCAGGCGAGGAGGTAACTCCTCAAATGAGATTTTGTTTATTCATTGTGGTTGTTCATAGTTATATACATGAGGGAGTAATTGTTTAGTTTCATCTCTCGATGACCCTTCATTTTCTCTTATTAATTATTTACATTATTTACAATTGTTCACCCAATCCTTATGATTAGGTGTCAACATTCCCCCCTTTAATCTAAATGGATTTTGGTGAGTCCAAGCATCATTCTGAATCTTTCAAGATTTTCTCTTCCAAGTGCTTTGGTGAAGATGTCTGCAATCTGCTCATTAGTGGAACAATGGCGAATATGGATTGTTTTGGCCTCAACATGATGTTGAATCGATGATATTTTGTATTGATGTGCTTCGTTCGATCGTGGAACTTTGGGTTCTTGGCCAACTTAATTGCAGAGGTATTGTCAATTATGAGTGGAGTCGAATGTACTTATTTTATCTACAAATATTCCAGAATTTTCCTAAACCACACAATTTATTTTGTCGCCTCAACTACTACCACATATTCTACCTCTATTGTGGAATTTGCTAGAATTGATTGTTTGCATGATCTCTAGGAGACAGCTCCTAATCCAAGACTCATAGCATAACCTGAAGTAGATACCCCACTTTCTTTGTCTCCATCGAAGTCTGAATCAAAGTATCCAATCAAGATGAAGTCGCCCACTTGTGTATACTTGAGTCCAAAGTCTTGAGTTCCCTTCAAGTACTTTAGAACTCTTTTTGCAGCAGACCAATGTCCCTCACAAGGATTTTGCATTAACCTGGAGAGGATTCCAACAACAAACGAAATTTCTAGTCTGGTAGTAGTTAGGTAGTTTGAAACTTCCTACAGCTATTATACTTTGTTGCGCTCATCAAATTATTTCCTTCAATGGATGTGAGCTTTAAGTTTGTTCCATTGGAGTAGTAAGAGGATTGCACTCTGTCATGCCAAACCTGTTCAACAAATCTCCAATGTATTTCTTTTGAGAAAGAAATATGGACTTTGGATGTTGGGTTACTTCAATGCCAAGATAGTAATGAACATAGCCAAATCAGTCATTTCAAAACCTTTCCTCAATTCCTTCTTTATGGATGCAATGTAGCTCTCATTGTTCCCTGTCATCAAAAGATCATCTACATATACCACAAGATATACAATTGTTTTGCCAACTTTCTTGACAAGCAAAGTTGCATCATCAATATCATAATGTTTGAAATTGAGTTTCAGAAGATTCTCAATTAGTTTTTCATAACAGGCTCGTGGTGCTTGTTTGAGGCCATACAAGTATTTCACAAGTTTTCATACTTTATGTTCATGTCCTTTCACAACAAATCCTTCAGGCTGGGACATTAAAACATTCTCTTTTAGATCTCCATTCAAGAAAGCAGTTTTTACATCCATTTGATGGACTTTCCAACCGTTTTGAGCTGTTGGGGCAAAAAGTGTCTGAATGGTAGCCCATTTTGCTATGGGGGAAAAAGTCTCCTCATAATTGACCCCGTCCTTCTGTGCAAAACATTTTTCCACAAGCTTGGCTTTTTGCTTGCCAAGTGAGCCATCAATTTTATACTTGTTCTTATAGACCCACTTGCAGCCAATTGGTTTGTTCCCAATGGAGGATCAACCAGCTTCCAAGTGCCATTATTTATCGAGGCATCATACTCCTTTTGCATCGCTTATTTCCATTCCATTATGAGAAGCCGCTTCTTTGAAGGAAGTTGGTTCAAAATCTGTAGACAAATTCAATTCCCAATCATAAGAAACATCCATATCAACAGGTGAATCAAAGTCATCTACATCACCTCCATTTTTCTGAGTTGAATTTCTAGTTCTTGTCTTTCCAACCTCATTAGGATGAACACTTTCAAGTGTCTTTGTCAGCCGCTTTGGGGGACCTTTCTGAGATGGTCCAGCCTACTCAGTTGATTGAGTTGGGACTGAATCAAGATTGAGTCTCCCAATTTTGTCAATCACATCACTCAAAGTATCATCAGTTGTTGGAGTTTCATGCGGGGGAGAGAGTGCTTCAGAAGAAGATTCCACAAGTTGATCTAGTATAGGAATCCCCCCTTCAAGATGTGGAATCTGATTATGAAATTATTGAAATGATTTTTCATTTGGGAATCTATCCAAGCGATCCAGTTGCTACTCAACAACATTGTCAACTTTGGAATATTCAAGAAAGATTACATCTCTAGATACAACAAACTTTTTATTGACTTCATCATAGAGACGGTATGCTTTGGAGGTGTTTGAATACCCCAAGAAGATACACTTACGACTCCTTGCACCAAGTTTGTTTCTATGTACCTTTGGTATCAAGGCATAACATGTGGAACCAAAGACCCTGAGATGCTTTACCGAAGGAATGTGCCCATAACACATTTCATAAGGAGGCTTGTTTCTAATAGAATTAGATGGACATCTATTCTTTACGTATACAACACTTAGAACTGCATCAGCCTAAAACATCAATTTTACATTCTTAAAAAACATCATGGAGTGCACCATATTTAAGAGTGTCTTATTCATTCTTTCAACTACTCCATTCTATTGGGGATTATAAGGCATAGTTGTTTGATGTTTGATCCCATGTTAGCAAAGATAGTTTTCAAATTCATTTGAAGTGTATTATTTTCCATTATCACTGTGAATAGAGCCAATATGAGATAGTGCATCATTTTCAATCCATGTATTAAAGTTCTTGAATGTTTGAAAAGCATCATATTTGTTCTTCAATGAATAAACCCAACAAATTCTGGTGTATTCATCAATAAATGTCATCATATATTTATTTCCATTTGCAGAAGGAACAAGCATTGGACCACAAAAATCTGAATGAATGAATTCAAGTTTTCTATGTGCTCTGGAATGTGAATCATGAAAATATTGTTTGCTATGATTTCCTAGAATGCAAGCATCACATTTCCTAAGTTTCCTAGGAATTGTAGGCAAACCAGTAACACCATTTTTCTTCAACAAACGAAGGCTATCATAATTCAAATATCCAAATCTAGCATGCCATAATAAACTTGATGGAAATGTACCTTCATCATAATGAGAATTGTATGAGAAATTTTGTGCACGAGCAAAGGTACCCTGCAGCTTGAGAAGCCTTTCTTCTTCTATCCCCATCATGACAAGTGAGTGGTCTGATGCTTTTCTCACCTCAACCTTTCCATCAAACATGTGAATGGAGTGTCCTTGCTAGCGGATGTGGACCAAGGACAACAAGTTTCTCTCGGCTTTGGGAGATATAAAACATGATGCAGAAGAAATTCTGGAAGACCGGGAAATTTAAGCCTGATTGTGCCAAGCCCTGATGGCTTGAGTTTTGATCTGTCTGCAAAGTATACTGCTCCATCAACATTGTCAGTAAATTATTCAAAAACATCTCTTCTACAGGTCATGTAGCAAGTTGGTCCTGAATCAAGCAGCCAGTCATTTTTCCAAGAAGCAAGTGAAGCATTAAATAAGTCTTCATTTATTCCAATATTACAATGTGCCACAACATAGTGAGTGGATTCAGGTGCTTTGCCTTTCTCTTTGTCATTAGTTTTACCTTTGGGTTGGTTTCTTTCCTGCTCAATTTTGTCCCAAGGTAACTTGCATGTGGATGCATCATGTGATCCATCTCTTTTGCAACGTATGCAATGCAAATCTGACTTTTCTCCTTGAGAGTGTCTACCCCACCTACCTCTGAAATTTCTTCTTCCTCTTCCTCTAGAAGAATCTCGAGAAAAATTCTTCTCTTTATGTGCAAGAGACACAGTCTCTTCAAAATATTGAGGAGTTGTCTTCTTCCCAAAAGCTTTCTCTCTTTCAGCAATTTTTTTCACAAGGGAGTCAAAGGTAATTTCTTTGAGGTTTCCATTTGCTTGCAATGACTCAAGATAATTTGATTAAGTGGGATAAAGTGCCTTGACAAAAGCTATCAGAGGAATGTCCATTTCAACATTAGTGACTTTGATATCATGCATAATAGATTTTACTTCTGAAGCAAGAGCAAGAGTATCATCATTTTGTAATTCAAGGCTAAACAATTTAATCAAAAGTTGAACAACTTCAAGTGCACAGTGTGAGTCATAGAGTTCCTTTAGTTTTTGTAAGGCTTCGAAAGCATTTGAAAATGGTGAAATGTGGCGACTCACCTCTTCATTTACTGATGCTACAATCAAAGCATAAGCCTTGTTGTTCTTATTTTCCCAAATGGCAAATTCCTTGTCTAAGTTAGGCTATTCTGGTTCTTTGTCTCCGTCTCCAACACACACTCCTTTCCACAACTCATTAAAAATGAGTCTGAGTTTGCCTTTTTGGATAGTTCTCCTTACCGGTGAGAACCACTCCCACAATAGATATCAATGGATGCATTTTAAAAATCTGTGTACTGTACAAAAAAACTATACTTCTGCTGCCAATGTAGGAAAACACACACACACACACACACCTCTAGTGTTAAAAAATGCAGTTCTGGTGTGAAATTGGAAAAAAAAATCACTTTAATATATGGACAAAGGTATTTTGTGGGGGAGGTGATTTATCTGAAGGAGGGTCAACGCATTTGTATGGAGCAATGAGTGGTGGGAACAGTGAGGGGAGCAGAATATGGCAGCGCAACGTTTACAGGCAATGAGGGGATATCTGAGCAAGGGACAGCGAGGGGATATGAATATGGCAGCGCAATGTTTACAGGTAGCGTAACATATTGGAACAACCTACGTATGTATGGGAGGGAGTAGCGTACTAATACCACGTACTAGAGCAACATATTTCAAATCTGGGCGTTATTGGTTTATTGTTTATTGAAAGAGGCAATAACAAATGGATAAATGCTATTAGTTTGAAAACAAGGATAAATGCTACAAGCATGGCTGATATACAGTGAGAAATGTAATTGGAGTGGTATGAGCAACCAAAACATTGGAAGCGCTTAAAAATACATATCAGTTGAATGCATAATAAAGTCATTGTAAGAAAATACTATAATCATTTAATTC
The DNA here is from genome assembly GCA_000404065.3 of Pinus taeda. Lineage (NCBI taxonomy): Eukaryota > Viridiplantae > Streptophyta > Pinopsida > Pinales > Pinaceae > Pinus > Pinus taeda. The sequence continues at coordinate 34,362 of APFE031022972.1, read as the reverse complement.
ATACAAGATCAATGGTTATACACCCTTGAATACCAAACTAAACCCCCTGAACTGCCAAAAGAACAAAAATACATCCATGGATGCAAGAATTTTACTCATTTAAGGGACGCAATGGAAAACTAGGTTCTGAGATGCAATACAGCGAAGAGGGGCAACTAAGGCTGCATTATGGTATGGGAGTTGCAAGGGGAGGTATGGAGCTGCAAGAGACATTGCAAACAATGAGAGCACCCATTTGGTAAGCAAGAGACATTGGTTGGGAGCGTTACATCATATTATACTAAAACATATCACAGACTGCATGAGATGCATGACAAATTTATGAAAAATGGCAGAAGGGAGTTACAATGGGAGACTACAATGCCAAAAATGGAGTTGGCTCTGATAACATGTCAGGCCAAGAGGTAACTCCTCAAATGAGATTTTGTTTATTCATTGTGGTTTTTAATAGTTATATACATGAGGGAGTGACTATTGAGTTTCATCTCTCGATGACTCTTCATTTTTCTCTTATTAATTATTTATATTATTTACAATTGTTCACCAAATCCCTATGATTAGTTATCAATAGATATGGCTCTTACTCTTGAGAATGTGTGATATTTCAATAAAAACATATTGTAATAGAGTCTTACTCTTGGCTTGGCTTTCCTGTGGCTTCTCTGTGATTTCTGATGCTACTCTTTGATGGCTTTCCTCCTTGGCTTCTTGCTCCTGTTACTTCGTGGATTTGCTTCTCCTTGGCTTTCCTCCTCAGGTCTATTGCTTCTATTATGTTTGTATATATATATATATATTTAATCCACATGTTGTATTTAGTGCTTGGGTCCTCCATGGGGAACATTATGATCACAAGAATTTGCCATCACAAACACTGCCATATTGACATTAATGACAACCTTGATTAATAATCTCCCCATTTGTCATTGATGACAATATTCTTTCCTTTTCAACATCCTCTCCTCCTTTGACATCAATGGCAAACGGGGTGCCTAAGTACTTGCCAAGTTGCTTCTCTTCTTCATGAATAATAGATCGTCATGGGTATGTTACTCCCCCTATCATAGTTCTCTTCTTTTTACTCGAGATAGAATGATTGTTGCCTTAGCATCATCTAGCACATTTTTCCTTTTTTCATGTCTCAAAAACTACTTTAGCATGGCTTCAACAATGCTTAAAGATGATCCTCTTCAATGCTCCCAAACAGATTCCAAATAGCGACACACCAAATGTTCAAGTCCAAGTTTTTATGCTTCTACAATTCGTATTTTGTTGTCTCCATAGTCAGAATTAGGAGGTCTTCATAGTCCAAATCAAGAGAAGATGCCACTGAAATTGTCTTTCTTGCTATCTTTCATTAAATCAGAGTTCCTCTATATCTTTGTGCTTCTCCTTAAGTCACTGCTATCCAACATTTAAACATCATTTAATTTGGATGAAGTGGTGAGAGAATGTGCCTCACTGTTGCTATTTCTCAACCTGAGCTATATCCGACTGCACAACACTCTCCTTTCTATAATCCTTTTGATGAGCCATTTTTCCTTGTGTTCTAGTAAAAGTTTATGCAAGTTATCTCCACTAGCAGATTTTGATATCCAATCTGTGACTGTCTTTTATATTCTTTCTACTAGTTGACGACTTTTTGCAATGCTTCAATTATGTTAGATGTTGCCAACTACTCTTGCTTCAAGCTCCATTCATAGATGTATCTGTTTGTTTGAAGGTTGCCTCTATTGTGTCCATAATTTACCTATTCTTACATCATATCCCTTAGTCGAGACATTCAACTTCTGTAATAACAACAACATAGCTCTTTGCCCCATTTCTTTAGCATTAGATGGCATTCTCTGTTGCTCCAATTTCTGCTTAGTGATCAAGTGGAAAACATCTTCAACAACAGTCCAATGGATAGATAAGATATCATGTCCTTTCTAAGGATTGTTCCTGAGAAATGATCTATCAAAGAATTATTGTCAATATAGCTCATCAAGGATTTCATGGGGACCCTTTCACGGATAGCTTCTGCAATAATGATCAAGAATCGTAAGCTCCCCTAACTATATGCATGGTCTCTTTTTAGTAGAATCCCATTATCAAACACTCAGAATATCAAGGATATTTTCATCAAGTCAACAACATGTGTTGTTGGCGAGAGTGTTCAAGAGGTTTTCAGATTCAATTTGCTTCTTTCTCCATACTTGTATAACTTTCTTCTCTGGCATGGATCTAGCTTGTGTAGGAGCCCAAATCAAGTTACAATCATGTGCCATATGACCAATGTTATGACACTTGAAGCATTCTATGTTGTTCATGAATAAGAATTCATGATTTCTTGCAAAATTTCTTCTTGGAGATTGTCGGGGACCAAAATATATATCTTTGTGATATGCCCTACAATCTTTTTCCATGTGTCCAAAGTTTGTACAAGCATAACAATAACCAAGAAATAAACTCTAGTACCCGAGAGATGGAGATTTCCTTGATGTAATTCTGAAGTATTTCTGCCTTGAGATCCTTTGATTACAACCATTGCTTCTTGCATCCTTGACACCATCTGCATTTCTTCTTGGAACGGGACTTCCTTCATTATTGACTTGACTCTTATCCTTGCCTTTGTTGGAACTGGGACCATCAAAGTTTCTTTCTGGCTTCCTCACATCCTTGTTGTTTGAAGCATTATCATTCTTGCTTGAGTATTCTCCTTCATAGCCAAGACTTTATTTATCAAATGGGGATCTTTGATGGCTGAGCATGTCATCCTTTTTCCTAAGGGAGACAATTTCTTCTTCTTGTCTTTCATAATAATTATTTTTAGTAGCAAGTTGTTTCTCAATATCTTCCTTGATATAAGTTGCTTCATTTGCCTCTGTTTTAAGGGAGATGATATATGATTTCATTCTAAAAATTTCTTCATTTTTATTAGCTAGAATTCTCTCCATTTCTTACATGATTCTTGTAGCTTTACATGTTTCGGCCTTGAGAAGGTTGAGGTCAGATTTTAGTTTAAATATTTCTTCATATTTTGCTTTTAGTTAACATTAAAAATGGTGTTTTTCTCCTTTTCTACTTCATCAACCTGTCCTTCTATGATTGCCAATGCTTCCGTTGTCTTCTCAACTCCTTGTACTAGCTTTCTTGCTTCTTCTAGTTGAGTTTTAAGAGAGGAGACCTCTTCCTTGTATTGACCAATCTCTGCTTCAAGTTTGTTCAATATTTTGTGCCTTTGTTCAAGATGGCTTGATAAGGTATCTTATTGTTTCTTTGCCTTATCCAATCGATTTGTCATGGATATGACTTCTTCATGATGCTTTCTTTTGTTATGATGAAATTCCTCCTTAAGCTCGGCAAGCTCTTCATTCCTTTCTTGTACTTGAAGATTGACAAGGTCAAATTTCTTCCTTATTTGGTCTTGGTCATTAGCTAGTGCTTTCTTCTTAAGTTCCTCATTTTCCTTTTTCAAATTGATGATATCTTACATGGAAGCCATAAGTTTAGTGAGGAGATCTTCTTCAAAATATTTTTCATTCTCTTCATCTTCTAGGTCTTCTTTTGCCTTGATGTCATCGTTCTTATTTTCAGCTTTCATGATGGGTTGTGGATTTCCTTCTTGATTTCCATCATCTTCTTGACTAGTGGTCATGGTCAATGTACCTTTTGAGTGAAGGTCATGAAATTTGTCCCATATACCCTTTGCTAATGAACACTTTTCTAAATTGTCCTTTATAGAATCTAGTAGCCCATTCAAGATTTCCTTTGTCACTTTTCCATTGGACCCCTTGGATTCTCCATCCATCATGTTATCAACAATCACTGATTTCCAGAATTCAATGCCTCAAGTCTTTAAACAATTCTTCATTCTTTCTTCCTATATGTCAAAGTTTCCATTTAACAATGGAGCCTTCACAAATTTCTTGGTTTCAACTTCGGTGGTTGCGGGAGACACATATTTAGGAGGATGGGAGACTTTCTTCCTTGTCTTCACCATTTGTGTTGTAATTGATCAACCTTCAGCTATTAGGGTTTCAGTGAAGGTATTGGCTTTGAAACCAATTGTTGGAAATATTGTGAGGGGGGTGAATCAATATTCCTTTTCAATTGTTACTTTTACCCGTTAAATCAATTATATTTAGAACAAAAAATGAGCAATAGGAATAAATGATTTTATTAATACAATCTTTATAATGAATCAAGTACAATATATAGGGCTCCAACCCTTGATGAAGACACTGATCTTCAATTCCCCAGGCTCCAACTTGTTGCCAAGCACCAACTTGGTCTTTTGCGAGGTTCCAATCCCTAGGGCACTGACTTTGCATTTAGAGGCTCCAACCCCTAAGGCACCAACCCTTCTCTGGTACAGGCTCCGACCTGGTTTCTTGAGGACAATGATCCTCTAGGGCTCCAACCCTATCCTTCAAGGCACCTACCTTGTTTGTTCGAGGCTCCAACCTTTAAGGCACCAACCCTCTGGGCTCCAAAATATTTTTCATTGAGTTTTGTCAATCTACAAATTCACTGTAGTCTCCATGCTACATCATTAATGACAATCTTGTCTCATAGAAGGTATCACCATTGATCTTCATTATACCCAAGCAAAATCTCCAAGTCACATCATGATTACTAATACATCACGGTCTTCAATAGTCTCCGCACAACTTCAATGTGTCTACAATGAACTACACTAAGATCTACACCAAGACAACTCTTCGTTTCAACCCTCTATCCTAACTGTCGCAGTAACTGCTTCAAAGGAGTGATTGTTGTAGCTACAGGTTGTATATTCAATTAAAATGACCCTGTCTATGCAGTCTTTTTAACAGATTGTGGGTTGCACTTCTACGGATTCATTCTAGGTCTGGTCCTTTCAATGAATAACTCAGTCAACAAAATGCTCGAGCTTTGGCTTCATTCTTCTTAGTTGGATCTTCGGCTTCCTTCTATGCTCACTCTATCTTTAGCTTCCTCCTTCGCTCGCTCAACCTTCACCTTTTCTTTCTTTTGTTCCTTCACATTCATGAGTTGTGAACTCTCCTTCGTCTCAGTGATAGATCTTCCAGGTCCACAATTCTATCACAATCAGTGGTTTACCATCATGACATCTCTTCAAGACTTGCGATATGCGATGGATGCAATATTTCTTTAGGACGTATTATAATGGGGCAATGGGTTCGTAATACTAGCGCAATCTGGGTTTCAACGTGATAAGGTTTAAAAGCTTGCAATGCAGTGGATGTGGTATTTCAATAGAGTTGTTACCATTAAATGATCGGGTCCGTAGTACATATCGCAATCGGCGGATTCCAATGTGAAAAGGCTTCAAAGAGACTTGCGATGTGGCGGATCCAATGTCATATTAAGACGTATTGTAATGGGGCTATCGGGTCCATGCTACGTATCCCAATCGGGGGTTTTGAGAAGTTGCATATAATAGAACTGCCGATAAAGTCGCTGATATGTTTTTTTCAATGCGTTGTGGACTATAAAAAGTTTCCACGACTTATTACTCAGATGTTCCTTAGCTCTTTCGATATCTTAACTCCTTCAATATGTTAATTCCTCCGATACTCCGCAATACTCCTCCAATATGTTAGCTCCTACGATATGTTAACTCCTCCGCTATTTCATGTGATACCTCTGATATGGCTCTTACTCTTGAGCATATGCGATATTTCAATGAAAATAGATTGTAACAGACTCTTCCTCTTGGCTTGGCTTTCCTATGACTTCTCTCTGATTTCTAATGGCTACTCTTTGATGGCTTTCCTCCTTGGGTCTACTGTTTCTATTCTCTCTCTCTATATATATATATATATAATCCCTATGTTGTATTCAGTCATTGGGTCCTACATGGGGAACATTATGATCACAATAATTTTCCATCACAAACACTGCCATATTGACATTAAAGACAGCCTTGATTAACAACACCAACAGGGTGTATGAATAATTTCCAGCCATTAAATCAACACATGATAAGTAGGAAACAAATTAAAACCTCAACTTAAACTCATCCTTCTTCCAATCCTTCCAACTATTAATCAAAGTGTTTGGAGGGTAGTTCCCTATCTTCCAATCATGCCCAATAAATTAATTTTCCTTTCTTATTTATAGGCTTCCACCTTAATAAACCCTATATCAATTTTTATTACATTTAAGATTTGAATGTGAGAACAAGATATTTTAAATCAACAAAAGTGTTTCCCTTAATAAGGCACACCTCTCAAGGTGATATTTTCATATATTTAGGGATTCCTTAACCCTGACACATCCTTCTCATGTATTTCTTGCCTCCTTAACCTTGGTGCTCCTCTTTCACATATTTACATTTTGTGTTATCTCTTTTTAATCCTTATAGGTTTGTTTTTTACTTGGGACCTCTTTCACTTTTGAAAGGCCCATATGGTCACTTTTCATCTTCCTATTCCACAAACTTCTCCCAAAGGATGCACTTATTTTTTTATCAAGGCCTTGGACCATGTCAATAATGCCACATGGCATCCCCTCATGCAAAAGACCCCGAAATACGAAGTCAATGCTTAAACAATGTGTAATACCTCATATACCTCAAAGTTGAAATATGCCTCCAAATATGTGAAATGCGGTTTGAATAATGTGTAATTCCCCAAAGGAACCTCTTCATAGGTTAAATACACCTCCAACTACATGGAAGCTCCTTCATTGGGGTTATTTCTCACCCCTTTCTTATCATGTGTCGTGTTTTGGGCCTCTTATACAATATGGCGTTCATCTTCTAATTCTCTCTTCTAGCTCATATCATTCATCCATGTGGATAGGAACTATGGGTATAATCCATGTGTAAGGAATTTTTTTAATGATGCAACCAAATAGTGACGTAGGGATCCAAAAAAACATGTATCAATGTGCCAAATAGAAATCCCATGGTGAAATATGCCTTCAAAAATGCCCCCGTAAAGTCAATAATGCCCATCTACATCTTTTTTCTTACTCCCAATGATGAATGTTACCTAAGAAATATAAAATAAGGCACATGACCTCCATGTCTCTCTTCACAACCTACAACTACCATTTCTCCAAGGATCACTTGTCATGCTTGGTATGAGAAGAAAGACGATGAAAATGCAAAATAGGACATGCATTTTCAAATGGTAACCAGGCACATGAAATATCAAAGATTAAATCATAGACCTTTGAAGAATCATATAAATATTAATATATAGATAGACCCAAGGTTGTCTTTATTTGAAGATGTTATTGTTCTAATTCCATTGACTTTGTAGATGTTCTTATGCTAATTTCACAAAGGTTTCAGGATCAATTCATCGAGTCTTTGGGGTTACCAACCACTTATGCAACGGGTAGTCAATCCACCTTCCATCTCGAAATCATAAAAAAAAATGAGCAAATCTTTATGTACGTTGGCATGGTACCAACATCGCCATTCTTTGCTCAAGTGTGTGATTATAGACAGTCAAAGATAATGTTGTCAAGGGAAAAATAATAAATAGAGAGAGAGATAGAGTGTTTGTGTGCATGCGCATACATACATGTCAATTGAATTTAGCCTTGGTGGCTTGGAAAAATCATTGTAATCTCCCCCACCCAAGAATCTATGTGGCACTCTTTAAGTGAGTGTATATTGTGGGTTGGCTTATTATACAACAACCTCCCTCTTGCCTTCAGGTTAAGAGGGAGTCAAATTTCTTTCCCTGGGAAATCCCCAATTCCCAAACAAATTCCAGAGGCAATGTACACACACGCAAAATTAATTATATTTTTAGATATCATACGAGAGTTAATAAAAAATTCAAGCAACAATATGTAATGACTTGTACAATAATTTAGGTGCCACTACAATTCCAATATTATTTTGTGGTATATACTTTAGTTCCTCATATCTAAGGGGAAGGTTGTAAAATGTGGTACATTTATAAGGAGGAAATGACAGATTTCTTGTTATGTAATTTGTAAAACCAATAAATTGGGCAATTTGCTCCATGTCAACCTGGATGGTCTCTTCTTCAAAATAACATGTGAAAATTATTCAAAATGAACAAAAACTTCGAATTAAATAGAAAAAAATAAGATCAATAAACACTTCGAAATATTAATAATATCAAAACAATAAAAAAATATTATCATACAAACCTAATAACTTCCCTAGAAACTTATATTCCTATAACAAATTATAAATCAATGGAATTTTAATCTACAAACTTTATATCTTATCCCTAACTTATAAATTTACTAGGCTCCTAATACATAAACTCCTTCAAAAACCACCCCTATATTACATTGTTAACTCAAATATTTACAAACTGTGTTTTATTGTCAAATTTAATTACACATGAAAATTTGTTGTCAATTAGACAAACCTATATTGTGACATGGGATATTCACCTTTTTCTCTTCCATTTGATTTCTAGTTTGGCACTGGTTTCAAATCCACGACCTTGCTTTTTATCTTGAATTATTAAATTAGTGCAACCATATAAATTAAATGATTGGTAAACATTGCATCAAAACACTTACTTTACAGCATATCTCATATTGTCAAGATAAAAAAAAAAACAAAAACAAAAAAACAAAAAAAAACAAAAAAAACAAAAAACAAAAAAAACAAAAAAAACTATATTATAACTTTATTTTAAATTATTATTATTAATTATAAATAATAATATGAGTTAAACATATATACATTTAAAAAAAGATAACATGATTCTTAACCATGGAGATTATTAAACTATAAATAGTCTTCATTGTAATATTATGGGTCAATACTATGGCTTATCAATGCCACATGCCCAAAAAAACCATTACTCATTTTATATGATACTTGTTCATAAGACATTTTTTTTAATTAATCAATTTAATTAAAAGGGTAGAAAGAGCATAACTACTTTTGAGATAAATCCCAACCTTTAATCTATGACTATTGCTAAGAGTATTTTAGGATACTCCGTGGAGGTTAAATCCCTACCATCCACTCAATAATTATTTATAATTACAATTAAAATTGTGCAAGCCCTATTCCAAAATAGACACGTCTATGAGCGTAATTATGCACACAATGTAAGATACAATTGTACAAAAAAATTGTATTATTCAATATGACCATTATAAATGTAAGGGGAGGGAAAATCCATAAAAGTAACTAACTTAACTTAACTAATAATCAATGTCATCCAATAACACTATTATTCTCTATGATGACCACTTTGTTACTAATTCAAAAGTACCAAATAAGTGACATAAACATTCTATTAGTGGGTGGAATGGTCAACGAGTTAATGTTTGAAGAATTAGACTTACACTTGAAAAATAAAATTTATTAATTGAATAGTTAATAGTTATTTTTATTCCCTTCATTTTGTTTTAAAATTTTCCTCAGAGGTGTAATGTAAAAATATTAATATTAATGGTAAATTTAAAACAAAAAAGAGGTGATAACATGCACAAAATGGAATAAGAAATCGAGAAGAAATAGCATATGCATAGTAGAGTTTGTATGTAATTTTGAATCGAAGGAGGATAACATGTTAGAAATATGGATCCAGCAAGGTAAGTGATCCAGAGATAAGCTACAATCGCCCTATATGGTCTATTTCCATTTCTGTTTGCAAGCATATTTTGGTATTTTACATTAAGGAAATGAAGTATTATTTCCACTGCATCTTTGTGTTTATGGTTATCTCTGTAATTTGTTGCGTTCTTGTTTAAATCTGGATCAGTGGTATCAGAGCGGGTCTGCTTTTTCTCTATTTTTCTTTGCATGTCCCCAACGAGGTCAGGATATAAGGAGTTAGGGCTTGAACTATTCGAACCTTTGCAAGACCAGCCTCACAAATCCCGATGGCCTCCCATGGCAGATGAAAAGAAAGACAAGGGGGCAGGAGATCCTATCAAAATCTTGCTCGAAGAAGACCTCGAGTGGCAAAGGAACACGATGATGGATAGCTTTGTGCAAATCCTTCAGCAGCTACCCAGAGGTGACGCATCGGCTTCCAACAGCTACTCTGGAAACGTCACACCGTTTAAGGTACAAGTTAATTTTGAAATCCCCATCTTCGAGGGTCAAATAAATGCAGATGTCATAGATAAATGGTTAAATATGCTAGATGGGTATTTTTTTGTTCATGATTTTTCCAGTCGGGAAAAGATTGTTTTCGCTCTTATCAAAGCAGCCCCCCATGTCAAGGACTGGTGGGAAACCTACTACGAGCAAAAGAATGAAAGCATAGGCTCACTATTTTCAGTTGCACCCACTTGGGATTCATTCCGGGATGCCATCAAGGAGCAATACTACCCTGTCAAAAGCTACAAAGACAAATACATCAAGTGGACCACGCTGCGGTAGGGACGAGACCAAGATGTGCCAGAGTTCACAAACATTTTTCATACCCTTCGCACACAGTTGGGTATCAAAGATTCTAATCTGCATCTGGTACTCAAATACCGTGACCGCCTACACAAATACATCCAGGAAGAGATGGAGTTCCTGAACATCTCCTCGCTTAGCACAGTGTACCGATACGCTGTCAAAATCAAGCAAAAGTTCAAATAGAAGAAGCGAGACTTTGGATCTGCAAATCCGAAGCCCAAAGGACAAAGCCAAGGCAAGTTGACCTAAGACAACCCGTCGAAGCCGCAAGAAAAGAACAACACCACGAAGCCGAAGGACACAGGAAAGTGGTGTGAGTTCCACAAGAGTCCCACTCATAACACAAGTGAGTGTTAGACCAAGCAGTCACTGGTGGCCGAGTTGAAAGCTTCAGAATTAGATGCATGTTCTGACCTTGAGTCAGAACCTGACAAGGGGAATGACAAAGGGAAGCAGATAATTGATGCAGAGCCCAGCGTAACTGTTGCCACCGCCAAGATCCAGAAGAATGAGCCCGAAGATCTAGAGGAGGGGGAACGTCTTTTCCTCTCACAGATGTGGGTGAAGGGTTTGCCACTGCAATTCATTGTTGATAGTGGCAACCAAAAGAACCTCATTTCGGTAGAGGTCGTGAAGCGGTTGGGCCTACCGACTACACCACACCTACAACCGTACAGTATCGAGTGGCTTCATGAAGCACGAGATCTCAAAGTTCGCCAGCAGTGTTGCCTTCCCTATAGCATCAAGCCCTTCACATATGAGGTATTGCGTGATGTTACACCTCTGGATGTTTGTGATGTTTTATTAGGCCAACCATACTTGTGGAGGTGACATGTTGTATATGAGTCAAGGCCTCGCACTGTTATTATTTCTTTAGGTAATTCATTATACCGGATACCAGAGGTAGCCCCACCTACCGCCACCTCTTTGGTCACTTCCAAGAAAGGCAGCAAGCTCATCTCCTAGACTAGGAAATTCATTTTCTGTCTGGTTCGCTCCCAAAGTAAGGGGAAAATCGTAGCCACATCCATGACCCCTGCAAAGGGTTCCTCCACGCAACAGCAACAGTAGAAGGATACGGTCATGAAAGAACACAGGAACATCTTCTCCTCACCCACAGGGGTACCGTTACACTGTCAAGTTAAGCATTCATTTGATTTGACTCCTAGAGCACCTCTACCTAACGAGGTGATATATCACCATTGTATTCTGAAAAGTGACAAGTACAAGAAGCGACATGATCAACATCGGGCGCCACACAAGTTTACACACAATATTCCCCCATTCCTTCGCTTGCACTGAGTGTTCAATGTGGATTGTCCTCGACCATGCTTCCCACCATTACTGGACACGTTAGAGATTGCGGAATAGCTCACCAGGGACCAAGTTCAGCGACAGCTTCCTCATCTCATGGAGGAACTCAACGCAATGGGGACCATTGCTTCCTAAGGGGGGAGGAATGATCCAGGTGGATGTTGGTGGCCACCCACCTATCCCATTTGGACCCCCACAACTGTCTCTTTCAGTTATTTTCAGTTTCCTTAATTGTAGCACAACTTACTATTTTTAGCAGTTTTTCGGGTCCTGAACTTCCAGGAGCCGTTTTGAGGCCCTAAACGACGTTTTTTTGGAATCTGGGACCCATGTTGCTCTTCCCAAAGTTATAATTCTCAGATATATCTCTCTAACGAGCTATTGTACGCGCCAAATGGAGATGGGTGCCAAAGTTAGACCCTGGGAAATTGATGTACCAATTTACCAAATCGGGGCCCACAATTTGGCGTTTCATCTTCTAAGGTTAGGTTTTGGGATGTTAAGGGTTTTCCATTGTTTCTCAACAATAAATAGGCCTTCGAGCCTCATTGTAACACAATTCAAAGGCATGTAGCCACCACATCTCTTCTCAGAGATAAGCTACAATCGCCCTAGTTGGTCTATCTCCATTTCTGTTTGTAAGCATGTTTCGGTATTTTACATTAATGAAATGAAGTATTATTTCCACTGCATCTTTGTTTTTATGGTTATCTCTATAATTTGTTGTGTTCCTGTTTAAATTCGGATCAGTAAGAAAATAAGTGATAGGAAAGAATGAACACTTATGGATGGCCCAAGTGTCATGAGTATGGAGTAAAAACAAATAGTGTGGAAACACATGATTTAGAGTTAAATGATAGTGTATGTCAAATAGTGTGAGAGAGTATGTGGATTGGTGCAAGGGAAATGAATATCGATAAGTGTGTGGAGAAGTAGGTGGTAAGAACAATAAGAAAAAAATTTGAACAAGTGCATGTAGTTTCGAAATAATGGAAAATATTTTGAAGTGCCAAAGTAAAAATATTTGACATAGGGATAAGAGTAGGGCACCTAATTCAGTGGTCAAGTTAGTATACTTGTATCTATGTGAGAGAGGAAGGAAAGGGGAGAAGTAGATATCTCACAAGTAATGTACTATAAATCATGTACTATGATTTATAATATGAATGAGAAGATACTAGTCTGATCATGTCCTTGTTTTGTGTGCCATGAATGTGGTTGTGTCATTACCAATTAGCATTATTTGTATGCCTAACTAATTCATGGGTCATTGCGTAGAGAGGTTTGTGAAGTTGGGAACACCACACCCAGACCATATCAATTGGTATTAGAGCAAGGTTGAGCCATGACAGAGGACTAAGCAAAGAGGATTTACTTGAAGAGAATAACAGAAGTTGTGTGAGAAAAAATGACACAAAGAAGTTGGAAAGTGACAACAGAATAACAATTGCATGTGCCAAGAAGACAAAAGGAAGAGATGGAGAATTTCATGTGCCAAGAATACATAAGGAAGAGATAGAGAGTTGCATGTGCCAAGAAGAAATAAGGAAGAGATGGAGAGTTGCTAGAAAACTAGAGAAGATAAATTGAGTATGTCATAGCAAAAAACAGAAAAGAAGAAGAGGAAGTGGAAGAAACAAACATCATTGTGTTGATTCTAAGGTTTCTTGAGTGAAAAAGTAAATATATATAGAAATTTCTTATTGTGGAAGAAGATTAAAACCATAATAGTTATAAAAAATGGTTCAATGAATTAGATATATACTTTGAATCCAAGAAGATGGAAGAAATCAAAGGGTAAACTTTGTGAGTGTGAAGTGGAAAGGATGTGCTAATATTTGGTGGGATTTGTGTTGAAATGCAAGGATAAAAACAAAAACAAATAAATTAAACAAAATTGAAGGTTTACAACTTATCCTTTTGTAAAGATTTAGTGGAGGGTACGACTCAAGACCATTCATGTAATGAATCAACACATAGGAAGGCGGTTGAGGGGCTCAAATATCAAAGAGAGCTCGAGATTATTCACAAAAAACTTATTTAAATGCCATGAAAGAATAAGATGAGGTCGAATACAAATTTGCAGTAGAAGCATAAAAAATATTCCCTAAAAATGTGCACAATCAAGGATGGTGTGAGTTAAGGTTCATGGTATCCACCATAGGATATGGAATTGATATGGGTCAAAAATTAATTTGGGAAATATTCAATTAATATTAGTAGAGGCTATAAAAAATAGAAAGAAAGTCATTGAAAATAAAGCATAGCTTAGGATTAAATGAGCAATCAATAAGAGGTTATAACAAAACATACCAAAAAACGTGTGTTTGAAAGTAGGAGGGGCAACCCAAATCCAAAAAACAAACCATGCTCGTTGTTGTACATGGGATGTTGTAAATAATGAGGGTTGTGTGTAGACCCTTTCGACATAAGAATGTACACTTAAACCCATACAAACACAAGCCACATTTTTTCAATAAAATCATGAAACATGGTGAAACCACAAAAGTTGATCTAAGAAATGTGTTTGGATGAATTTTCGTCCACGATGAGGAAAGTAATACATAACAAGTACCAAATTGCAACAATTTATACTGCTCCAAAAATGGTCCTGTTGACGGTACTGGACCCGCCAACATGTCAAGGGGATCTCCCGGGTAAGAAGTCCCAATTAGACCTTAAACCGTATGGTGTAGGAGTCCCAGCAGTGGGTCGTAAGGTAATGCCTTAACTGCGGTGTCACACAGAGGCACGTAGAATAACTCTGTCGGCATTAAGGGTGTGACTGATGCAGTTAGTCAAGGAAGGTGTATGAGAGGTTCCAACACTTCGAAGAGGGGAAGGAGGTGAAGGTGAGTTCCAGGGTGAAAGGGATCACTCCCAACTCATCTAGGAACACACAACACAAAGGACATGTACAAATTCCAGTGGAGCAGTCCACTCGGATGTGGCAGTCACATCATACAAGGTAAGATAACACGTACAACACTCACAGATCAGTTTGAGACGAGTGTGACAGTTGTTATAGCAAGGTTCAAGTGAGAGGTCTTTCTAATGTCCGACAAAGCAGTCGACATGGATGGTGACAACATTAACAACATATGCAACACATTAACAACATGATTCATATAATTGCATGTGAATTAGTTCATACACAAGTACGCAAGTTAAACAACACATATCATTAAAGCAAGCGGAGCAGTCCAACTACAATAATAACATATGCATGAAAATGTGTTGGCTCTTATTATACAAAGAAGTGTAAGTCACAGTCATACAATACATCCATGTAAACCTGTTAGCCCCAATAGTGGAATGTTACAGCCACATCCACCTTCTCCTCCAAAGAGATGTACTAGCTCCGTGCAATGGAGAAGCCAAGGCACGTTACAATACTCTTAATAGAAGCTTCGCTGACCAAAATCCTATACAATGAGTTATGAGGGACTATTATTAGAAAAGGGTGGGGTGACCCTTGAAATTCCCATTTGTGACAATTAAACTACCCTCATGACTCTTCACCTACACTATGAGTGTTACATCCAACTGTTGACACTTGACTTGCACTTGACATGACTCAACATTACAATGCACATGTACTCAAGTGAGACAACATGGCTTGAGCAAGCCTTGCAAAACATCACTGACAATTGGTCCGCTGTGGTGAGACCAACTCTTTGACATGTTTTTGATGGTGAAGTTGGTGAGCTAATGCCAAGGTTGGTCGTCCATGATGATGTGCATGCACCTCATGGTGACATCTTGCTAAAGCGAACTCTTGCTTTCGTTGCAACCGGTGCATTGGTTCAGCCCCTTCATCCAAGTCATATGTTAACATGCACATGGTCTTCTTGGGTGCAGCTGAACCGAAAACACACTGATGCATAGTGTTTGTGTTGATCTTCAAGTGTGTGCTGGTGGTGATGCGCGTCAACTTGCCAAAGTACCCGTTCGGCTCCAGTTGGACTTGCTTCTTTTCTTCGCCTTGGTGAGTGTGTTGAATGGGTTGGATTGCATGCATGCGCACAATGACATGCATGATGTTGAATCCCTTGCATGTGATCAACCACACTACTCACCATGTCTACTCTATGTTAGCTGTTAGGATGGATCTTTAACTTGTACGGGCGTAGTTTCATCCATGAGTGCACATTGCACCCACTGTTGTCCCTAATCCTGCCACAACTCATCCGTCTATCTGTGCAGCTTCATGTTCTTCCTGAGTTGCTGCTTTAGCACATGCAACTCCTTCTTTGTTACACCTTCTTCCTTCATGCGATCTTCATGTCACGTCATCACCTCATAGCCTAAGT
Organism: Pinus taeda; assembly: GCA_000404065.3. Classification (NCBI taxonomy): domain Eukaryota; kingdom Viridiplantae; phylum Streptophyta; class Pinopsida; order Pinales; family Pinaceae; genus Pinus; species Pinus taeda. The sequence continues at coordinate 18,375 of APFE031022972.1, read as the reverse complement.
CTCCAAATCTTCCTTCATTATCAGTGGATTTGCTTGATCTTGCAACTTTCTTCTACCTCTATGTTATCAACAACCTTCCTCTTGCATTTGTTTCATTCGTTGCATTGGGTATACTGCCTTCAGCTATTGTTCATGATGTTGCTTATTGTGATGTTGTTGCTTGATGTCCTTGTTTAGGAACAACTTGATGTCTTCGTGAGTAGGCAATCTCATAGACACTTGATCGACTAAATCCCTAAGCGTCCTTTGAATGGTGTCTTCATCTCTGCTCTCCTGGAAACCATTGTACTTGTACTGCTGAGAGGGGGATGAACACTTGCGATACCTGGAGACATGGTAACACTCATAGCAAGCAATCTATCAGTCGAAAACCAAAATGAACATGAGAACTAACTTGCAACATACTTGTGTTATGGGAATAAGTACCTTAGGGCTTTAGGTTGGAACCCCAACAGAGAAAGAGCAAACTACAGTAAGAAACACTCATATAACTTAGAAAACATTCTTATATAAACAAACTATGCGATAGCGACCATACTCGGATGTCCTTCATTTGGGTAGTTCCAGCAAGGATCCAGTAGGGTTCTTCGAGACTAGATGTCTCTGGAAGAAGCTCTACAGCTAGCTTAAGGGACGAAATTTCACATTCAATAGGAAAAATAGATTCCAGCCTGTAAACTAATTGAAAAGGTGTAAAACCGATGGCAGTCTTCACTGAGGTTCGGTATGCCCAGAGAGCCGGGTACAACATGATGTGCCAATTGGAGTGATTTTTGTCAATTGTCCTTTGTAGGATAGTCTTGAGGGACTTATTCACGGCTTCGACTTGCCCATTGTCCCAAGGATAATACAGATACGAATGCTCCTGTTGGAAGCCCAAATTAAGAGCCAATTCAATCATCAGTTGATTCTGGAAGTGAGTGCCATGGTCAATGACAATCTCTCTCGGGATACCAAAACGTGAAATAATCTGATTGAAGAGAAACAAGGCTGTTGTTTCACTATCATTTTTGTAAGTAGGTATGGCCTCAGCCCACTTCATAAAGTAGTCTACGGCCACTATGATGTACTTGTGATTTGCCGTCGAAGGCGGATTGCAAATAGTAAAGGCAATGCCTCTCTTCGTAAATGGACCGACAGTGATAACAGGAAAAAGAGGAGCTAGATGCGCACGCATTTTTCGATTATAGATTTGACAAGGGTGGCAACATTTGACTGCTTCAATACAATCTTTGAAAATTGAAGGCCAAAAGTAACCAACACGCAAAATTTTCTCAGTTGTTGCAAGCCCTAATAGATGATCACCACAAGCTCCACTGTGGAAATCATTGAGTACAGAGTCCGCTTCCTCCAAAGTCAAGCAACCCCTAAGGATTAAATCAACCCCTCTGCGATATAACGTATCACCAATGATAACATAGTTTTTAGCAAGGTGACGTAACTTTCGATGCTCATCCATGGAGGAAACAGGTGGGAACTTCGAAGTCTGGAGATATATGATGATATCTCCATACCAGGGATCTTGTGAAGAAATGAGGAATAAATGTTTGTCGAGGAAATTTTCCTCATAAATAATGTCTTCTTCACAAGGCAACTCGGAAATTAATTTCGCAAAAACCAATGACTTCTTAGACTTGGCTGACAAGAACTCGAGATCAAATTCTTTCAAAATAACAATCCATTGATTGTATTTGCCCCCAATCACTCGCCTACTGAGGACAAACTGAAAAGGATTGACAGTCGCTAAGACTAACGTTTTGCATAGCAGAATATAATGACGAAGCCGCTGGACAACATGGACATCTGCCAAGGTCAATTTCTCAATAGGAGAATAGCATAGTTCAGGACCTACTAAGCCTTGACTCAAGTAGTAAATCACATGCTCAGTGAGAGCATCATCCTCTTGAATCAGAACCATACCTAAGGTTGATTCTACCACTACGAGATACAAAAGGAAATCTCTGCCATAATCAGGTGGACTCAACAATGGGGAAGAGATTAATGCCTTCTTCAAGGCATCAAAATATCATTGCGGAAAGTCACCCCATAAAAATGGAACTCCTTTCTTAAGCAAACGCATAAATCCTTTAGTAATCTCAGCGTAATTTGCTATAAATCTTCTCAAGAAATTTGCCTTTCCTTGGAGACTTTGAAGTTGTCAGATGGAAGATGGGGGAGGCAACTAAATCATCGCCTCAACCTTGAAAGGATCTACTCGAATCCCTTTAGTGGATACGATGAACCCTAACAACCGACCAGATGTGACCGCTAAAACACACTTATTCGGATTCAACCAGATTTTATAAAATTGACATCTCTCAAAAACTAACGGAACGTTGCTGAGATGATCAATTCTCTTTCGAGAACGAGTAGCTAAATCATCCAAGTATGCTTTGATGACATGTTTGATGTTGTAGGAAGCATAAGACATGGCCCACCGAAACTTAGCTCCAACAATTTTTAAGACCAAAAGGCATCTTTTTGTATGCAAAGGTTCCCCAGGGACAAATAAAAGTTGTCTTACGTTGGTCCTCTCGACGGATAGAAATTTGATTATAACCAAAGAATCTATCCATGAACGAAAAAATTTCATTACCCACACATTCATCAACTATTTGATCAATAAAAGGTGTGGGGTAATTGCCTTTCAGACAAGCTTTATTCAAATCCCTAAAGTCGATGCATAATCAGATCGTTCTTTGCTTTTTATCTACCGAAACTGGAATAGAAACCCACTCCGTTCGGGGAACGGGGTATATGAAACCCACCTTAAGCAACTTTTCAACTTCACCTTTAATAGTTGCTGCTTTCTAAGGATTGACAGGTCGAGTATATGAAACCCACCTTAAGCAACTTTTCAACTTCAACTTTAATAGCTGCTGCTTTCCAAGTATTGACCGGTCGAAGCTTCTGATGAATAGGCTTAGCGTTTTCGTACGTCTTGATCTCATGTTGGTCTATAGATGGATCAATACCAAGCATTTCCTCATAATACCAAGTGAACACATCTCGAAACTCTTTAAAGAGGTCTATGTAAATTTGAATCTCTTTAGGGAACAATCGGCTCTGATGAAGACATTTTCTATAACGTCAGGAATCCTAGAGATGTTTATAGGTATAGTTTTTGAGATAATTGACATATTACCTTCGGCAAATAATTGTGCTGGAGAAAAACGGTTTGAAACTGTACAAACATCGCTAGTAAGCAGATTGGAGAACCTAGATTAGACTTCATGCAATGGAGGAAGAAAATATGAATGATGATGTAAATCTTCCCAAGGTCGATCTACACTCGTCATTGCTTCTAAAATTGCTTCGTCATATGGTAAAATTGTATCTAAGCAATCCATAGCAGAAGTAGAGTTAAGGGTCCAAGCTAGAGCCACATCACCATCTAACTCCTCCTCTGAAAAAGGAGTGGGATGGTTGTCTATAGAGTTAACGATAGATTGATAGCTAAGTTCTGCTGCAGACATGGGAAATTCCGTTCCACCAGCCTGGTCTCCATCCAATGTGGTCATGGATGAAGGTAAGGTCCAAGGGTCTGAAAAATAATGAGTTCGAAAGAACTCTTTTCGTGAAGGACCCTTGGAGGATGAAATTGCATTAATTCTAGTTGTAGGAGGGGGAAGGTCAAATATACCCATCAATGAAGAGTACATCCCAACTCCTAAATCCTCTATAGGTTGACGGGGATTATCCACCAATGGAACAGTAGAATTTGAAGTTGCTTGAGAGTCACCCGGAGAATAATCTAACTGATCAATTTTAACAATCCTCCCCTCATGAGGAAAACAAAGGATGCAGAATAGATATGAAACTATGGCATCCATCTCATAAATCCAATTCCTTCCTAAGAGGAGGTTGTAATCTAAGTTGGCATCAACGATTTCTACCTCAATATTAATGACCTTTTCTCCAACACATATAGGAAAGGTCGGGATAATTCTGTGTGGCCTATAAGAATGTCCATAAAATTTTGTTAAGAGAGTCGGTGAAGGAACAACTGAAGGTGATCCAATGGCCTTCCAACATGACATAGACATTATGCATGTGGAAGCTCCCTCATCTATAACTATCCGAAAAATATTGGTTTTTCGATAAGTAGACTTTATCTGGAAAGCCATATGGTGAGGAAGTCTCTTTTTGACATTCAACATATCAAAAGTGAGCACTAAATAATTTTTTGGATCTAGTGCCCCGATCGCCAAAAGCAAAGCACTTCTCTGAGCAGGACACGACTGGAGTACCTCCAATGCAGACATATCACAAGGACTTTGAGCCAGATCTTCTACAACCGAGTAGTTTGGGGCTGCCCTGGCATTAGGGTTAATAGTCGAGTGCTTTCCGGAACCTTTCGATATCCGAGGAATAGACTCAATAGAGGGTCGCTCAATATGAAGTGGGTCTGCAGTTTTGGGAACATATTTACCCTTAAATGTTTCCATTTCACCATAATCGTGTGCTCGTGTGGCAACGTCGACATGAGAGTTCATCATGTAAACATTTGAGGAATTTTCCCCTTCCTGGTTGCCCCCTGCAGAGGTACCAACGTTCAAGTTCGCGCCAGCAAGTAATTGTTGCCCTTAGGGAAAAGTGTTAGTCAGGACAGCTTGGGTGCTAGAGGACCCTTGCTGCACTAACAAGCATTGAGCATATTGAATCTTAGGGCAGAGGTGAGTTAAATGATCTGCATTGCATAACTTGCATGGAAATTTAACCTTCTTCTTGGACTCTTTTCTACCCTCACCGGCACCATTGTCAGGCTTGTTGGCATTACCCTTCCCTTCCTGGTTCTTCTTCTTACCTCGTCCCTTATTCTTCCCTTCGGATTATTGATTTCCTTTGGGGTTAGAAGCCTGGACGGTGTTTATGGAGGTAGGTTGGGAAGGCGAAGGTGAAGACGATGCAACCTGGTTAGAAGAAGCAGTTTGTAGAGACAACTGCTGCAATTGGTTCAAAAGGTTCACTGTATTTGCGTCAATTGATCCAACTATACCATCAGCATGAGGGCTTGGCTTTGGTTTGGCTAAATCAACCTTGGATCTAAGAGTGTCAGGTAGGATTTTCTTAAGAGTCCCAGACTGAGAATATATCAGTTCTAATTGTTGGGCTTGAAAAATAGCCTGCTCTTCAGAATAAACACCGGAAAGATAAACATCCTTTGATATCTCCGGTTGTAATGATTTGAGAAACCATTCGAGATGAAACTTTGGTGGAATTTCAGCTTTGATAAGCCTCTTCTCCATCTCCATTCCTGGATATGATCTGAAATGTGAGTTGTCGTGTCTTGATGAAAAATGGCCAGAAGCTCAGTTCCGGCTTCATAGCGGACATGCAACTGAAAATGGTTCAAGAAAATATTAGCCAAATCAATGAAAGAAGTAAAGGTGCCCCCTGGCAACTCTATATACCATTTTCCCACATTCTTGGTTAGGGTGCACTGAAATAACCTCAACCTGATCGAATCATCTATCAGGGAGTTGGATGAGCACCATAAGTGGAATGTGGTCACATGGTCTCGCGAGTCTTCACCATTCTTCCCTTTGAATTTTGGAATATCCAATGGAATTTTAGTTGGGACTGGAGGCCAAGCCGGATTGTACCTAATGGATCATTCATCAATTTAGTCAAGTCTGGCAAATTAAGCATGGCCAAAAAAGGAAGTCATGGAGGACCTTGGGAATTCCATCTGAAATGGGTGGGGTTCCCCTAGGTCTGAAAAGAATGACCTGGATTTTGAAAGGCACCAGGTTTCCCTAAGTAACTCGTAGAGCCTACTGAACCAAAGGGTCATCCTTGTGGTCCAACAAAATTCAGAGTTTGACCAACTCTTGCCGAAAATCCTCCGTAACTGATGAAGTTACCCCCCTAACAAAGTATTGAAAGGAGCTGACAACCCTTGATAAGGGTTCCATGTGTTAGAAAAGGGTGAAAAACTTTGAAATGAATTAACCGAAGAGTACGGCACATTCCCTTGTTGGCCAAATTCTATCCCACTAACCGCAGGGTTTGTCCATCTCTGAAAGGGGTTACTACCTTGAATTTTAAAAGGAAAATGCATGGATCCTACTGTCAGATTGGAATGTGGTATATGACCACTTCCAAATGGGAAACCCTGAAAATAAAATGATCCTCTCATCATGGATATAGAGGCGGTTGATGGTATATTCAAAGGAACCGAAGGAATACCTTGAGAGGGCATTCCAAAGGGGAAAAATCCAAAACTGGATGCATTAGCTTGAGAACTTCCACTCGTCGATGGAATGGAAGTAGACCCAAATATAAATGTGCTGGGAGTGTTAGAGGGATGGAAATAGTTTCTCCCCCTTGTACAGATATGGGAGTCTGCATGCTCACAACACTCGTCATGGATGCCATCCTTCTAGCAGTGGTCATTGAAGGGATAGATGTATGTGGACCTGGGCTCGAAGGCCTATGAGTCGAAGTTCCAACGTATAACAAAATCTCTGGATGATCAGGAGGGAGAGGAGAATTCAGAGCCGCAACCAGCTCTGAAATCTCTTCTACTTCAATACTATCTTCTGACTGGAAGAGTACTCGAGAAAGAATTGGTGTGTTCCTCTCTAACTACGTACTAATACCAAGTCTATCTTGTGAACTAATTCCCCCAAGCGGAGGATCAATCTCCGATGCGCCTGCTGCCACTGGTTGGAAACCACTCGCAGAATCGCTCCCACGCCTTCCAAGAGAAGGTTCTGGACTCATAGGTGAAAGCCCACGAAGTCTCCAAGACCGTCGAGATGGTCGGTCAACCACTTTGAATTATTTTACAAAATCTACTTAAAGACTCAAGAAAATTAAAAAAACTAGGCCGACTAGGAGCACAAAACACTCGCTAAAATGTTCCTAAAGCTATCAACAATCGAACAACTTCCAAGTATTTCCACTCCAGGTGATTAGGACCAGACACCAAAATATAAGAAAGTTAATAATAAGGGCCTTCCGAAAATACACTAGGGTAATTACGCCCCAGACCTACTAGAGAAGGTATCGGAGGTAGTTACGCTGACCTCCAGACAATAGCCTTTGCCGGTGCAATCTCCTAGGCTTTGCAAGGGTGCCCTCCAAAAGTATTATTGAACGTGATACAACGTCAACCTCAGGTGCCACGGGATTCCCTTCCGCAACCACCTGTGTGGATTACTATGATAGGGAACTATGGTTACCAACTCGTATAAGAAGCCAGGCAGAACAGTCGTGAGGTAGGATCCGACAAGTAAGAGAGGGGGTATCTCTCGTCCTTATCTTCACTAACCCTTATGCTTTACTCCCAGTCACAGAGCTTTCCTGGTCTCCCTAACGCTATTGGATTTCGCTCTTTAATCAAACTTCTATGTTTTACAATTTAGAGCGGCCTTGGAGAGTTAACTCTCCTCTCGCCCAATCCAAGGCCCTAATAAACCTAAACTTGTTGGTGTATTCTGATGACAATACAAAAGTTCTAGTTTATTTGATTAAGCGCTTGATTTTTCATGGCTGTTCTTTTAAGTCAAAGGGATAAATGGAAATGAAATCAATGGTGTTTGTATGACGCAAAAGAAATCAATGAAAAATTAACTTTTATGAATGCAATCATTTGCTCTTCGATGAAAAGAGATATCTGTGTGGGTTCTATGAAACTTCTATAAAGCAAAAAACTTTTTCTTTTCGTTTCTTAAAACACACTTCACACATACAAAAACTAGAAAGACTATTGATGCTTTAATAATGCAAAACTACCCTAATGCAAGGTGTAAATGAAGATGCAAGAGCCTTTAATAATGCAAAACTACCCTAATGCAAGGTGTAAATCAAGATGCAAGATCCTAAATTGCTCTAAAAAAGAACGAAAGCAATTGTTTATAACTATTAATAAGCCAACTTAAGTGTTTGAAAAGAATACATTTTTTGAATACAAAAAATCCTCTCTAAACAAGAAGGACAAATCCAAAAAGATCACAATTCACTTTCAAAAAATTAAATGAAACCAAAATCAAACTTGGCAAAAAAAAACAAAAACAATGTTTTTTAAGATCTTTTATTTTTCAAGAAGCAATAAAAACAACCTTTCGAAAGCACTCTAAATGCCACTAAAGACTCAAGGACCGAAAGAAGAGTATAAGGAATCTTTGCAAGTTACAAATTCGACAACGAATGAAAACTTGAACAAAAAGGCTTCAACTTGTACTAAACGACCCAAACAATAGCAAAGAACTTTGATAGACTAACCAAAGTTAGAAAAGAAACACTTTCAAATTTGTCAAAAAGAAACTTTCAAAAAGCAAGAAAAGGTGTAAGGCCACAAAACGATGGAAAGCAAAGCAAGTAGACCAATAACCGATCTTGATACTAAGATTGAAAACAATATGCTATTCTAGAGGACCAGAACAATCAAGAACCTCTGCAAGAAGTCTTGTGTGCCAAAACACAAATCATAAAACTCACTCAAAAGCAAACCTAGGCCAAAACTTTTATAAGCGGAAGAGATTTCAAAATAGTAAGCTCGCAGAATAACAAATTCTATAGACAGAGATTGACCACTCAGAAACCAAACAGACCAAGAAACAAATCTTTCTGGGCAGAGAGATTTGAAAAAGCAATGCAAAAAATGGTATACGCGACTGCGTTCAAGCACAGAGGCGTGTACACGCACTTATGATAAAGGAAACTCGCGTATATGCAGGTTAACTTCACAGAAATGAGCGTGTGTACGCTACTGTAAACAAACTAAAGTGCATATACAAATATTTGCAAGAAAAATAAAAAAAACAAAGCCAGATAAAAAAGATCAGACTTAAGGTCTAAGATTCTACTAGACCAAATAATACTGTCACAATAAGCAAACCAAGAACTGAACCCTGATTGACACTGAACAACCCAAACTAGGAATAACAAGATTGTTATCCCCAATGGAGTCGCCATTCTGTTACGGGAATAAGTACCCTAGGGCTTTGGGTTGGAACCCCAACAGAGAAAGACAAAACTACAGTAAGAAACACTCATACAACTCAAGCAACATGCTTATATAAACAAGCTATGCGATAACGACCATACCCGAAGTTTCTTCATTTAGGTAGTTCCAGCAGGGTTCAAACCCTCTGCAACTTCTGATGGTCTTCAAATCTGCAAATCAACCAATTCGAACATACATGGCAGTATATAGATAAATCATTTAATGAAATTCACTTTGTATCATATAAGCAAATGATTAGTTATACATCAAAATAACATTCATATATGAATTACAACACTATCTGATGCATAAACACGGTGAATCTCATGAACATGACAACGCTTCTTTTTATTGTAGAAAGCTATAACTAACACGAAGAAAATTCACCTGAGTCTTCTTCTTCCGGCTCCAAGTGAAACTGTCCTCCAGATCCGTCCAATCCCAACCTTCAACAACCTCCTTCCATAACCAATACCATGATATCTCAAGCAAGAGGGATAATGTCAACAATCAAGGAAACAAGGGTTTCCTAAAACTTGGGGAAGTGCTTGAAGCACAAGGATACTTCAGACTCAGTCAGGGATAATACAGTATAATAATTCTATCTCTTCTCCTCCTTAAGACCTTCCCGTAGAAGTCTATTTATAATTCTCCCAATTAGTTTTTTAGTTGGGAAACAATTGGGCCACGGGCACTAGGAGGTAATCAACAGGTAAAACCCGTGAACTTTGCCCATAATTAAGGAAATTTAATTTTTTTAAGTGTTTTAACACATATACGCAGGTTGGGTATTGACTAACCCGCGTGTACATGCTTTTATCTCAAGGCAAAGTAGCGTACATGGAATAAAACATTGTTTTTAAAATATTTGGACCAAGTCTGGAAGGAGGGGTTGCCCTAGGCCATAAACCAAGCATCACAAATATGAAGGGTGGTAAATGGTGCTATAAAAACTTGGGTAAATGATCATGAAGGTTGCACAATTTTGGCTAGGAGGTTGGGAGACCGACTGCCAAGATTGTTCAAGGCACAGTCTGGGCTGCTGGGAGACTTGTTGATTGCTGGAACAATGCAATGCATAGTCCAGTCTCGCTGCCAACTACTGGGATTGTGCAATGCGCAATTCTAACTGGGAATGGCTATTGACCCAGGGACAGATTAGTGCAATTTCTTGGGCCAAGCAGCCATTGTCCTCCGGAAATGCGCAAAACAGTCCTGGAGGCTAGTGTTGGGGAGGAATGCGTAAATATAGAGAGGAAGGTGAGTCTTCCTTCCCTAGATTGCGCAATGCAGCCTTGGTGAAGGAAGAGCCTGGGCCAAGGTTGACCCGACTTGCCGATGAGTGACTGAAAGCAAGTAAGTCAGTGAATGCATGGTGACACTAAGTGATAGCAGAAGTGATTGACAGTGCATGAAAAACATGAATGAAAGATTCAGCAAACAGATCAACATGCATGTGGGTGAGTCAGTTTGCCGGTTGGGCGAACGTCCATGCAAAACAGTTTCATGCACATGACAATAGTGAGATAGCAATGACAACTGAAATAGTCCTAGGACAAGCTAGTATATATGTAAACGAAACCAAGCGTTCAAAGAATGTTAGGTCCCTATACTACTAGGGTAACCCTTATTGTTATTAGTACAACCCCCTTATTATATTTTTGTTTCCATGTAGTCCCCATATTGTTATTATTGTGCCCCATAGAAGCCCACTATTGTTATTATTGTGCCCTTACATTATTATTGTTATGTAGGCTCTACTTATATTATGACCCCTTAGACTCCTATATATAGAAAAGAGGTCTTGTCATTTTTATCATCTAAGAATTGTTCATTTGTGTAATGTAAAGGAGATTGCACCCTCGAAGAGGCTAAATTCTAAGGCGTTGATCTATCTTTTATATCTTTTTGTGAGCTGGTTTCATAACATTTGGTATCGGAGCTTTGGATTCTAGCGTTTTCGCTACACCAAACAGGTCATCATGGCATTTTCGCTATAACGTTTTTTTTTTTTTTTTGCAACATTGCAGAAGCTAAAATAAACCCATTTGAGCTAAAATCGCACTGACGCTCGCGTCCAAATTTCAGATCTTTTTTTGCTATATTTGTGAAGATACAGTCCAAGACATTTAGGGTTTCTGCAGGCTCTCGAATTACATCCCAAACAGGTGACCTTGCTAAAATCATCATAACTTTCTGTCTGAGCATCAGATTGAATTTTCGTAAGAAGTTATAGAAAGAGAACATCCTGTAGATTTTTTGTATCAAGTTCAGGTCCATAGGTTGAAACAGTGACACGTGGCACTTGTACAAGTTCTCTCTTCTGAAAAGGTATATAATCGGGTTATCTTGGGAGATTGTGCATAAATATTTCTTGAAGAATTCAATTTTGATCAGACGGGTGGCATTGGAAAGAGGACGTAGAGGGCTATCAAAAGTAGTAATTTCAGAACTTAAAGATCTGAAAGTACAGAGTTATAGTCGTTTCAAGATCGAGCTCCTAAAATCAAGAAAAAGCGAGATGAGGAAGTTTGATGGCAAGGATCCGGTAAATTGGATACTAAAGATGGAGAAATATTTTGATCTACATGGTGTACCACTATTACAAAATGTACGTATTGCATCTAATTATTTAGAATCAAATCAATTTTTATGGTATAAAGGGCTTTGTTCTCATAAACCACTTGTCACATGGTCAATTTTCACGGAGGAAATGATATCAC
>APFE031022968.1:29721-43778 GCA_000404065.3 Pinus taeda | reverse complement strand
AGAACCAAATACCCTCAGATGTGAAAGAGAGGGTTTCTTACTAGTCCATATCTCATGTGGAGTCTTATCCTCCAACGTTGATGAAGGTGATTTATTAAATAGGTAACATGCAGTATCTACTACCTCACCCATAATTCCTACCCTAGTCCAATGCCACTGAGCATGCTTCTTGCTTTTTCCATCAATGTCCTATTCATTCTTTCTGCAACTCCATTTTGCTGAGGTGTGGATGGAGTAGTCTTATGCTTTGCTATACCACACTTCTTACAGAACTCTTCAAACTCCTTCTTGTAGAAATCTCCACCATTATATGTCCTCAACACCTTGATCTTCTTCTCTATCTAATTTTTCACCAGAGCCTTAAATTCTTTAAACCTGTCAAAGACTTTAGATTTCTTCCTGAGGAAATATATCCATGTATTCCTTGAGAATCCATATATAAATGAGACATAGTACACAAACTTACCTAGTGATGGAACTGAAACAGGTCCAAGAACATCAATATGCACAAGCTCTAATATCCCTTTCACCCTCTTAGCACAAGAGGGGAAATTCACCCAGTTCTACTTCCCATATACACAATGTTCATAGAAATCGAAATCCAGAGAGAAAATAGGCATACCTTCTACCATACCATTACCATCCAATATTAGAAGATCCTGTTAGGGCCTAAATCTACCTCAGGCTGAGAAAGGTAGGATCCAGGGCCAACATCAAACCACACTTAACCTGGTAGCTATCCCTACCATGTCGGGAGAGGGCTCTCTCTTGGTCAATCTCAGCAAAATATGATCACTAAAGGCTTGAGATGACTAATATAACTACTGATCTTAGGCTAGGTATATGTGCAAATAGTTTGATTGAATAAAATGATGTTTTTGTTGGCTCTAACGGAAAGGCAGGTTTCGGGTGCAAGGAATGAGGCTCAGTCTTGCAGAGATCTCAATGGGGCAAGGTAGGCAACTGATTTTGGCACTTCGAATCAAATGAGATGGAGGGATTAGACAGGTGAGGAGCTGAAGAGGGAAAGAGAAGCCATGGATCCTCTTCAAACAGCTGAAAACATCAAAAAACTAAAGCAAACCTTAGGTAGAGCATTGCAATTTCAGTGGATTCTACCTTCACCCTTGTTTGATTTAGTTAAGAAGAAATAAGATAGATAATGACATACATAACACATAAATAAATTCAAAAATATAGAGGAAAGCATTGTACCAAAAAAAAATGCCACATGAATCCCAAAGAGTGCTACAAACCCTGGTCTCAATTCCTTAACCAAAATACTGATATGAGTGTACAATGAAGCTCCTTGCTTTCTCAAAAGTCCAACCATGCTACTGACTGAAAAACCACATAGTATAGACAAACCATAGATCATCCTAGCCTGTAGGGGTCGAGATCACATGTTTATGAGCTGTTCCAACAAATTCTAAATTGAGAACTAGAAATTAGACAGTGGAACAACATGCCTCTAGAAACAAGGGAACTGATTCATTTAATTTCAAACAACTTTTTAACTGATGAATCTACCTCCACAAGTGAAAATTTGACATATTTACATCATGATCCATCAATGTACATTAAATTACATCAAAAATTTGACATTAATAAGGTGAAAAAGTCAAACTGGCAAAAGCTAGGTGAAAAACAGAGCATTCTTGGTCAAACTGGGCCAAATTTCCTCTATGCGCCGCGCCTGATTCTCTATGCGTAGCGCCTGTTTGGAGCCACTTTTGGAGGCCTTCCCGATGTCCAAATTCACTCCAAGTGTGCTTGTTGGAAAGATCTGCCTGTCTACTTTTCAACTCAAGTGGAATGTTTTAATGTGGCCTCCATTTTCCCCTTAAAAATTCCGTTTTTCCAACACTGCTTCTTGTGTGTCAAAATAGGGGCAGCAAGGTCATTTTTTGAGTGTTTTTTACCTTTTTGAGGGCTCAAATCCTGTCAAAATTTCTTGGCCATTGGTAGGCAAGCATATTTTTCCATGCCAAATCCAAAAATGCTGATTTTTTTTAATTTGGAAGCTCCCATCAAAAGCGAGCACCAGGTGGCGCAGCACATAGGGCAGAAAACTCTGTTTTTTGTGCCAAAAATTCCAAAAATGAAAAAAGTGCCCCAAATTTTTTGAAATTTGGGTTGAGTATTCTCCATAAAGCATTGTCTTGGGCCAAGGAAGCCTTAGCCAATATCTGAAGTCTATCATGTTCCTTTTGCCTCCTTGATGCCTTCTTCAATTTTGCCTTTAAGCTCCTGATTCTCGCCTTGCAGACTTTGTTTCTGGCCATGTAATGATATGCCATATGTCTCAACAATGTCTTCTCCTTGTTGGCCTTCTCCAAAAACCTTTATAAGTGGATATTAACTCCTTCAACCCATGATTCCTAATCAACATTGATCTCTTGCTCAAGTGATGTGAATTTCACCTTCCTCCTTTGGGCAGCTTGGTGGTTTTCCTGAATGTTTTGCAACTCTGTAATCACCTGCTGATCCTCAAGCTGCTTATTTCTTTACTCTAGGTACTTTATTATCCACTTAGCCCTTTCAAATTTGAGGGACAAGTCATTGATGTCCGCCTGCTGCTCTTGGATGACTTCTTTGAGATTTGTGCTTTGCGAGCCCATATTAGTATCATCACCCTCAATGAGAATGAAATCAATCTCCCGCTCACCTGATGGTCCCTCCTCCTGTAATGGCCTCTTGCCTTTTTCCTGAACCTGTTGTGCTGATGAAGGTAGCGAGACCCCTTCCACCCCGGGTGGAGATAATACTTTCTTTACTGCTGCAAATAACCATCTAGTGCCCTTCTAATAGGTGATCAACACCGTCATACTAGAGGTCTGTGTCTCATGACCCTCATGATGATATGAAGGTTCACCTGTCTCATGCAAAGCCTCTAGAGGTCCTTGAGGAGCTGTGAAAAAATCACGAGAAATGAAGTCCTCCCAAGTGATGCCCTGCAAACTAAGCTGATGGATGACCACAATTTTAATGAGAGCAAAATGATACATATTGTTGAACTGCAACTAAGGAGTCTTAGGTTGTACTAGAGCGGTCATCTTCTCGATATTTTGGCACATGAAGTAGGGGAGATTCATCATCCTCACCCTGGTAAAATGCATCAACAACCTAATATGGTAGCCATATAAGTGGGAAAACCAGCCCTCACAGTTGAAATACTTCATTATCAGTTTCATCAAAGGAGCATAAGAATATTTTAGGTACTGAAAGGGAAACACTCTCCTGAGTTGTCTCAAATAACTGGGCTTGATGTATGGTTCATAATGTTGCCTGTCAATTTGTTGCCTCTTGTTCCATTGCTTTCCAATGTTAGGAATATCGGTTGCTAGTGAAATAGATTCTGGTGTTAAAGTGAATCTTACACTAGCTAGAGTGGCTTGACCATCATGTAAATGAAGCATAAACAAATGAGCCAACTCATGATGAAACTGGACTCTAGCAACCAGCTCACAGAACTCATAGCAGGACTGGTGTTGGAAACAAATGATGGCGAAAGGGCAGGCCTGTAACTCAACAAGAGTGGTTGGTTCTTCTCGAATATGTTTGCCACCTCTATGAGGCCTTCTAGGTGCATGTACCTCTGTGGGAGAGTCACTGTGTGTCTCTTCTTCATGATCATACGAAGGATCAGACTCCATTTCTACTAGTAAGTGAGTTCACTTGATGAAGAATAGGAAAATTATGGTGTTTCTTGATTTTCTGCCACTGAGGGAAAAGTGTTATTAGGGACGGTAGAGGGAGGGAAAAATGAGGGATTTTAGGACTATTAGGATAGGGTTTATTTAGGGAAACAAGGGATTAGGGAGTATTATATAGCTTTAGGGACAACGCTTTAGGGTTTGGGGATTTATATTTAGGATTTGGGAAATGGGAATTGGGAATAGGGATAGATGACTTTGGGAATATGGGAATTAGGGAATGGGGGGAATAAGGTGAGAAAATGATGAAGGAGTGAAAATGGCAGAACGAACTTGGCAGCCAAAACAAAAATGCAAACCCTAGACAGCAGTTTCTTGGGAAACGGCAAGAAGGTAAGGTTTTATTTTCTTTACACAATCCACCATAAACTTTATGGCAAACTCCTTCACTAGCCAAGAAGAGAGCTTAACTTGTTCAATGGAAGTGTTGAGCATTTTGGGTGATTTGAGGAAGTTTTGGAGTGAAACAGGCTTGGTAGCTCTATGCGTCGCGCCTCAAACCCAACGCGCTGCGCCTGCTGAGTGCGCCATGCTCGTTCAACTTTGCACTAAGAATCGCGGCCCTATGCACCACGCTTACTGTGTGCGCTATGCCACTTACCCAATGTGCCACGCCTTTGTATTTGGACAGTTTTTCTCCAAACGTTCTCCTTTGACTCAAACACGGCCTTCACTTGCTTCAATTCTTCTTCTTGGATGAAAATGAGCTTTTGAATTGAGAAAACAATTTATATACAAAGAGCATTAATTTTTGTTTCAGAAAAAACCCACTTTTACAATGTTTAGAATGTGACTTGACTTTTTAACTCTGTTTTTTGAACTTTTGACTTTATTTGAGCTTGTGATGAACTGAATGACTTGTGTTTTGTTTGCTTTGCAGGGGATTGGAGCTACTGAGGCTAGTGAAAGTGATCAGGGTTCTAGGTGAAGTGATTTACATATGAAGGAAAGGAAATTACATGAATTTATACAATAAAACCTAAAATACTCTGTTTTTCCTCAAAACAAAGTTTTGAGGAAAAATATATCTCTGAGCACTTGATTATGAAATTTATTGATACTAGAACCTCATCATGTGCCTGTTGACTATTATTGGACATTTTGAAACCCTTTTTGATGAAACCCTAATGAAACCCTAGACCTCATGACAATGAAACCCTAGAAAAAACCTTTGCAATTGCAAATTTAAAGACAAAAAGTGCCTATAGATGATCTTGATGAATGGAAATGGGCCATCAGGTAAAGTACATGAGGGAAAATGTAAAACAAGCCACTACCGTCAGATGATCCATGCTCCTAATGGAATGCAGTTGACTGGGCGGGACACCTAATATGCAATGCAATAAGAGGATTTGATCTCTGGCGGAGGGATGAAGATACTGACACAAACATTGGCTCCAATGGGGATGGTAGCTCCTTGGAGGTGCCAAGAACTACAGATCTCTAGGAAAGTAGGCAGTGCCTTCATCCATTGGGCTATGGAGTCAATAACTTCGATAAATCAAAACGAAACTCTTGACTCAATGACTCAATTTCGGGACTAAAATGTGACTCAAAACTAACTCTATTTCAAGACTGAAATTGACTGAAATACCTGACTCTAACAAACAAAACCAAAACTGAAATCAAACCTTAGTTTTATAGCCTTCACCTCGGGCCCCAAACTGAAGAATGAAAACAATACACACTTGCAATGGAATTTCAACAAACCAGTATGTACAATGATACATAGGACAGCATAACACATTTTACAAGTAGTCCCATTTGAGTAGCCGACCATTGACCAGCCCACCAGGATAGCCTTCACCATTCATTTCTTGCAAAAGGAAAGCATTTTGGCCCCGATATGCAGTAATCTTGTATGGTCCTTTCCAAAGATTTTCAAACTTGCCATGTTTACCTTTCTCTTTATTCCTTGCATCCCATTTCAGCACTATGTCTTCTATTTCAAACCTGTCGGCCTTTGCCTTTTGATCATATATCCTCTTGATTCTCTCTTGCAGTTTGAAAGTGTTTTGAAATACCTCCTCTCTAGTTTGCTGCAAATGAATCATTTGATTGATTCTCCACTGGAAACTATCATCTTTGCTACCTGCTTCTTGTAGAAGTTTGACCACCGGGACTGCCAAAGATGTCGGGAAGACTGTGTCCACACCATACACAAGCTCAAAAGGACACATGCCTATAGATTTCTTTTGACTTACCCAGTCTGCCCAAAGTGCATTGACCAGATTTTTGTGCCAAGTTTTCTTCCTAGTTTCCAGTAGCCTTTTGATAATGTTGACAAGAGATTTATTTGAGGATTCTACCAATCCATTGCCTTGTGGGTAATAGGCAGTCGAATGCCCCAAAGAGATTTGATACTTATGACAAAAGTCAATCATTCTTTTCGATTTAAAGGCTACTGCATTATCAGTGATCATCTTATTGGGACAACCAAAACAAGACAAAATGTTGTTTTCAAGAAATGAGATAATTACTGAATCAGTGGCCTGCCTTGTGGAAATTGCCTGAATCCATTTGGTGAAATAATCAGACGCTGTAAGGATCCATTTATGCTACACTGAAGAAGAAGGATGGATTTCACTGATGAAATCCAAACCCCACTGCTGAAATGGAGCATTTAATTCAATGGGCTTGAGTGGTAAAGGTTGTAACTTCCTCTTACCTTGAAAAATATGACATTCGTGGCAGCTAGCTACTATTTTGTACACATCAGCAAAAAGAGTTGGTCAATAATACCCCGCTCTCAAGATTTTATTGGTTGTTGTCTTCCAGAAAAGATGGCCTCTGCAATCTCCTATATGAAAGTCTTCCATAACCTGTTTTGCCTCTTCTTCCACTAAACAATTGAGCAAGACATCACCGGGGTCTTTCCAATAGAGTGCACCAATCATGATACAAAATTTTGCAGCTTTTAATTTCAGTGTCCTACTTTTGTTCTTAGCCATTCCGGATGGTGATGATAGATTTTGGAGAACATAAACAATATCCGAATACCAGGGAGAAAGAAGGAAAATTTTTGATACCTGAGCGGGAAGATTCTCTTCATCTTCCTCGGACATAGCAACAATTAGATTAATGTCCAAGGCGTGTAGATTTGACTCAACCATTAGTTTAGCCATCCCCTGTCCTTTAATGAGCTTTGTCGGTTTAATCTCCACGACATACTCCAACAAGGCAGCAATCCATTTGCCTCTTCTTCCCTCCGGATCTGTTTTCACTAAGACATCCTTAACAACAGCATTAGGGACATAAGCAAGGATGTGAGAATGCAAAATATAAACCCGAAAATCTTTCAATGCTTTTACCAAAGCAAGGGCCTATTTTTTAATAATATTGTACTTCAATGCCGCATCCCTTATGGTTCTGCTGAAAAATGCAATTGGTTTCTTAAGTTGGTCTCTTTTCTGCATCAAGACCACTCTACCATAGTATGATCCGAGGCAAATGAAAACAAAATAAAATCCTGAGTATAGTCCGAGCTGATCAAAACCGGAGCTGAAGAAAGAGCCAATTTCACCAAATTGAAGGATGTAACTGCTTCTTCAATCCACCTTAATGCACTATCATTTTTTAGCATGTTTGTGATTTCCCTTAAATGTTCTGCAAGATTGGGCACAAAGCAACGTAAGAAATTTATCTTACCATTGAAGGATTGGATTTCTTTCTTACTTCGTGGAAAATCAATCTTTTGAATGGCCTCCACCTGAGCTGGATCGATGCGGATGCCCTCCTTTGAGATAATATGTCCGAGAAGCTTGCCTTCATCCATGGCAAACAAACTTTTCTTTGGATTGAGAGATATACCATACTTCCTACACCGTTGAAATACAATCTTCAAATGATAAAGGTGATCTTCATCTAAATTAGAGAAAATTGTTAGATCATCAAGATAAACAACTAGAAAGACATCTTTTTCATTAGCAAATGCAATATCTATCGCCCGCTGAAAAGTTGCACTAGAATTTTTCAATCTGAAAGGTATATTTGTATAATGAAAAGTTCCCCACGGAGTGGTGAACACTGTTTTGTCTCTATCATCCTCATGGACCAAAATTTGGTTATAACCCGAATACCCATCGAGTAGCGACATGCTGGATGGTCCAACTACTCTTTGAATTATGTGATCCATCTTAGGCAATGGATAGTTGTCTTTCAAAGATACTTTGTTCAGATTTCTAAAATCAATACATAACTGAACCTCACTTGTTTTCTTACGCACGGGCACCAAGTTTGAAATCCAATCTGAAAATATTATGGGGACAATGATACCAACCTTGTATAACCGATTCACTTCCTTCTCAATTGAGGGCAGCAGCTTCGGATTTATTCTTCTTAGTTTCTGATGAAAAGGCTTTTGATTTGGTTTGATCGGGATGACATGCTGAATAATGCTTGTATCATATGACTTCAAATCTGAATAATCCCAAGCAAATACATCAGTAAATGAGGATAACAAACTGGTATATTTTGCTTTTACCTGTGGAGGCAACGCCTTTGATAATTTCACCATTTTAGGATTTTCAGCTGATCCAATGTTCACATCCTCAACTCATTTCTCGGTTGGCAACAAGCTTGGTTTTCGAGCCACATCATCTTGATCGAACAACTCCTCTAAAGGTATTAGACCTTTAGGAATGATGTTTTCTTTGAGCTACAAAACTTCCATTTGATTGACTTCTATATCCGCCTCACCATCATCATACTCCACATCAATAGAATTGTCTTTGAATTTACCTTCGTTTTGTAGAAATTCATCGATCTCATCATCATCTTGAAACACTTGTCAATACCTTTGATTGTCGGGGAGAGTGAGGCGATGCTTCACGTGAATATCAAACTTGTTGTTTGAATTCATCGTAATTTTCAAATTACTGGCTGCTGTTGCAAGTGAATCCGCAATGACATTTTGAGCACGGGGGACACATGTTAGAGTATAATCTGAAAATACTTTCAAGATATCCAACACTACATTGCGGTAGGCCCACATTATAGGATGCTTAGCTTGGTATTCCCATTTCACCTGCTTGATAACTAACTCGGAGTCACCATACACTTAAATCCTTTTAGCATTCAATTTTCTAAGAATTTTCAAACCAGCAATTAGAGCTTCATATTCAGCCTCATTATTTGAACTGTCAAAAGCTAGTTTATAAGAATAGACCCTTACATTGCTTGGCACTTTGTTTGGGGAAAAAATTGGGTTGCGTATCCAAATGCCAATTCTAGCACCTTCCCTTCCTACCGCGCCATCAAAATCCATGCTCCACAGGCATGCTTCATCCTCTTCCAAACGCTGAAATTCTATTTGTTCTGTTTCTCGTCCTTGTTGTCCATCAATATGTCGCTATTGTCGGAAGGCTGATTTCTCAGCGGTACTATCAAGTCTTTGTCTTGCTTGCTTTAAGACCTCTTTGAAATTTTCAGAGATCTCGGGAATGTCTTCTACTTCCACTACTTGGCTATTTACATCATTAAAGCTATCTGAATACAAAATAAATGATTCTAAATCAGTATGTGCATAGTTGATTGGATGATTTATTGGCTTCTCCTTGCTAGTGATCATGTACTTCATCTTTTGTTCCCGATATAGTTTCCTCATTTGACCAAACATGGGAATGGTAGCATAGGAGAAATCAAGCTGCATTGTCCCTTTAATCTTTGCTCCCCAAGATCTGGAAAGAAGCATACCAAATCTAGGAGGTATATATGCCACAACCACATCCATCAAAACATTTTTAGTTGAAATCTGATCCAAACTGACCACCAAATCCTTGATAAGACCAATGCACCTTACTCTACCAGAATCAAAAGAGTAAAGGTCATGATACTTTCTAGTGATATCCAATCCCAATTTCTCCATGATGGCCTTAGGCATGAGATTATGAGAGGCCTTGGAATTAAACATAGCATTATGTAACACATAGTCATGTACCCTGAGACTGATGTAGAAAGGAGCCACATCACTGTCTTGAGACTGACCTTCCAACAATGGCCCAAAAATCAACTCAGAACTACCATCCTCCACGTTCACCATATCGGATGATGGATCTAAAGTCAAAATCTTAAACACCTGCCCTTTATAATTGTTGTTCTTCATCAACTCAGTCAAAAGAATGGATATTTTTAACTTAGCGATTTCATTTTCTAAGTTAAAAATTGAAACTTTTTCTACCTCTTTCGCTTGAAACCTCTTTCTTTTCAATTTTCTCCTGGGACCCACTTGGCTGATTGGATCTCTCACTTGCTGATGGCATTTTGCTAGTGGTAGGATTAGTTGTCTCTTTTCCCTTTTTCTACACAATGGGATGATCATTCTTTGGCGCTGTTGCCTCCTTTCTTTTCTGAATTGGATTTATGGGTACATCTCTATTTCGGAGTCAATATTGTCGTTGTTGAGCTGATAAAGCATTCATGTATCCTCTTTGGTATTCATCAGACTCTTCCTCAAGAACTGTTTCATTTGCTAAAATGAAATTTTCGTCCCTTTGTACAGCTGAATTCTCAGAATACTCCTCATCTTCAGTGATAAATATTGGCATATCATCAAGTGTAAAGAAATTATTCTCTTCTCCAATCACATTTTCCTCATCATCTGATTCTGAATCATGTACAAAATTCTGTTGCAAGGGTGTCTTCACCTGTTGTTGCATTGCTTGGTCTTGTGTCCGCTGATCTCTTTGTTTGATTCTAAATTGTGGGCGTTGTTGGCCATGGAAGTTAGGATTTCTGACTTGTGGTTCAGGCTTGTAAAGTTTCAATCTATCAAACATCTGCTATCTTCCAAAGCACTTGATCTGAAGTGGAAACCTCTTCCTTTATTGTGACTTTCTTTTCAGCTCTTGCTCTAGCTCGCTTGGCAAGCAGATTTTCTTCAATGCTGACTAAAATCTTCTGCATGTCTTCCAAAGTGGCCAGATCTCTCTCTCTTAATTGATAGGCCATATCAGTATCAAAACCGTCCGGAAACTTAATCAAGGCTAGCCCCATAGGTGGCTTTATATGTTCAGGAATTGCACTGTAAACAGAGTTGAATCTAATACAATAATCTTGGACAGACTCACCAGCATTCCGCTTGATGTTCTCATATTTAGAAAGGATCTGAAGGGGATTTTTCTTCACTTCCCAGTGATCCAAGAATTGTCTTTGTAGATTGGCCAATGTAGTAATACTTGCAGCCGGCAAAGCTCTAAACCATTTCCTCACTTCACCACCAAAGGTTTGTACAAACAGTCTCATTGTCACATTTTCTGCATCAATCTCATGGAGGTCGAAGAAATATGTCATCCTATCCACATGTTGTTGAGTCGTAACATTGTGAGGAGTGCCATCAAACAAAAGAATTTTGCTTTGATAATCGGCGGGCATATCATCTAAAATTTGAGGCAGCATAATGGGTGCAAAACGAGCAGCCATTGCTCTACGTGGATTCGGTCTTGGGGATGTTGGGGGAGTGGGTGCAGCTGATGTATGGGGTATATGAGGAGGTGTGTGTGGAGGTGAAGGAATTTTGGATGTTTAAGGAGTAGAAGGAGTAGACGGAGGTGACACCACTGCAGATTTTTGATCAGAGATAGAAGGCTTCAAAGGGATGGTGGGAATGAAAGGCGTTTCGGTGGGAGTTCCGAAGCTAGATGTAATCGCGGAGGATCCAAGGGTTGTAAAGGCAGTTTCTAAGAAATCAACGAAGTTCGAAGCCACGATTGAAGTTTGGAGTTGTTTCAAGATATACTCATCAATTGATTTATTGGCCCTTTTAGTTTCAAGAGCTGTGACAAACTCTGGATTTAGGATAGTAGAACCAACAACACTTTCAGATTTTGTTTCAAAAAGTGACAAACCAAACTGTTTGTCAAACTCAAGATCTTCAAGATACTCAAAAACCACAAGGCATGAACGAGACTTGAACACGGGAATGACAAAACTTTCTTGAAGAAGAATTCTTGGAATAAGATTTGGATTTTCGTATACAGGAGGAGGATCCGGATCTGGATTAGCTCTGGTATATCTTCTGGAAGCTAGTGTGCTATTATTTCCAAGAAATCAAATGGAAATTAGCAACTTGTTCAGCCTATCAAATCCTAAACTTATCATCCAAAAGCTTAGAATTATCAGATGTACTGGGGTGATTTGCAAGTTAGATATTCCGTTTATAAGACTAGACCGGAGATTGACTGAAGTAGCTTTTATCTACTTACGCTAATGCAAAGCAAAAGAGTTTCGAAGGCTACCTGGCTAATCTTTGGACTCTGTCTCTAGTTTATAAAATGAAGAACACTTAACAACAAACAATTTCTTCCCTAGTATGGTCGCCACTATGTTAGGGCCTAAATCTACCTCAAGCTGAGAAAGGTAGGATCCAGGGCCAACATCAAACCACGCTTAACCTAGCAGCTAGCCCTACCAGGTCAGGAGAGGGCTCTCTCTTGGTCAATCTCAGCAAAATATGATCAGTAAAGGCTTGAGATGATTAATATAACTACTGATCTTAGGCTAGGTATATGTGCAAAGAGTTTGATTGAATAAAATGATGTTTTTGTTGGCTCTAATGGAAAGGTAAGTTTTGGGTGCAGGGAATGAGGCTCAATCTTGCAGAGATCTCAATGGGGCAAGGTAGGCAACTAATTTTGGCACTTCGAATCGAATGAGATGGAGGGATTAGACAAGTGAGGAGCTGAAGAGGGCAAGAGAAGCCATGGATCCTCTTCAAACAGCTGAAAAGATCAAAAAACTAAAGCAAACCTTAGGTAGAGCACTGCAATTGCAGTGGATTCTACCTTCACTCTTGTTTGATTTATTTAAGAAGAAATAAGATAGATAATGACATACATAACACATAAATAAATTCACAAATACAGAGGAAAGCACTGCACCAAAACAAAATGCCACATGAATCCCAAAGAGTGCTGCAAACCCTGGTCTCAATTCCTTAACCAAAATACTGATATGAGTGTACAATGAAGCTCCTTGCTTTCTCAAAAGTCCAACCATGCTAATGACTGAAAAACCACATAATATAGACAAACCATAGCTCATCCTAGCCTCTAGGGGTCGATCTCACATGTTTAGGAGATTTTCCAACTAATTCTAAACTAAGAACTAGAAATTAGGCAGTGGAACAACATGCCTCTAGAAACAAGGGAATTGATTCATTCAGTTTCAAACAACTTTTTAACTGATGAATCTACATCCATAAGTGAAAATTTGACATATTTACATCATGATCCATCAATGTAAATTAAATTACATCATAAATTTGACATTAAGAAGGTGAAAAAATCAAACTGGCAAAAGCTAGGCAAAAAACAGAGCATTCTTGGTCAAAGTCGGCCAAATTTCCTCTATGCGCCGCCCCTGATTCTCTATGCGTAGCGCCTGTTTGGAGCCACTTTTGGAGGCCTTCGCAAAGTCCAAATTCACTCCACGTGTGCTTGTTGGAAATGTCTACCTGTCTACTTTCCAAATCAAGTGGAACTTTGTAATGTGGCCCCCATTTTCCCCTCCAAAATTCAGTTTTCCCAACACTGCTTCTTGTGTGTCAAAATAGGGGCAGCAAGGTCATTGTTTAAGTGTTTTTGACCTTTTTGAGGGCTCAAATCCTGTAAAAAAAAATTGGCCATTGGTAGGAAAGCAAATTTTTCCATGCCAAATCCAAAAATGCTGATTTTTTGTCATTTGGAGGCTCCCATCAAAATCGAGCGCCAGGTGGCGCGGGCATAGGGCAAAAAACTCTGTTTTTTGTGCCAAAAATTCCAAAAATGCAAAAAGTGCCCCAATTTTTTTGAAATTTGGGTTGATTATTCTCCATCAAGCATTATGTTGGGCCAAGGAAGCCTCAGCCAATATCTAAAGTCTATCATGTTCCTTTTGCCTCCTTGATGCCTTCTTCAATTTGCCTTTAAGCTCCTAATTCTCGCCTTGCAGACTTTGTTTCTCGCCATGTGATGATATGCCATATGTCTCAACAATGTCTTCTCCTTGTTGGCCTTCTCCAACAACCTCTCTAAGTGGATATTAACTCTTTCAAGCCATGATTCCTGGTCGGCATTGGTCTCTTTCTCAAGCGATGTGAATTTCACCTTCCTCCTTTGGGCAGCTTGGCGGTTTTCCCGAATGTTTTGAAACTCCATAATCACCTGTTGATCCTCAAGCTGCTTATTTCTTTGTTCCAAGTACTTTATTATCCACTTAGCCCTTTCCAAGTTGAGGGACAAGGCATTGATGTCCGCCTACTGCTCTTGGATGACTTCTTTGAGATTTGTGCTTTGCGGGCCCATATCAGTATCATCACCCTCAATGAGAATGAAATCAGTCTCCCACTCACCTGATGGTCCCTCC
>APFE031022968.1:0-25405 GCA_000404065.3 Pinus taeda | reverse complement strand
AGGGACTAAAGCCTATGGGTTGGGCCCAAACCCAAGGGTTTCAGCCCTCCAAAACTAGCTCAAATGCAGATCAATGGTAAACTTCTCATTAATAGAAAATAATAGTCTCATACATCATATGAAAGCTAAGAATAAAAATGTAAAGAACTAGGCTCAGTAGCTACTCTTCATTGCAACAAAAATTAGAATCCTAATGAGCCTTTCAACTGGTTTATTTATACAAAAAGGTAGTTGACGGTATCTCCCTTGAAAACATGAGTGATTCCCTCCAAGATCTCGATAATTGTGGATCTGGTTCTCCTTGATCTTCACATGCACTTGGAGTACCTCGCATGCTAGTGAATTTGAGCCATGAGTGAGGATCATGTGATCCTAAGCTGAGTTATAGAGTTAAGGAGGTGGACAAACCCCCTAGATTCTCTCTTGGTTCTCTCCATCAATCCCCTGCATAGTAAATGCCTCAAAAATGTCTTGTTTTCCTACAATTTAATAACATCAAGCCTCAAAATATGACAAACACCTGTTAATCTTCTTACTAAGAATATTATGACTAAAAATGTGAATTAATGTGAGAAAATTATAGTTTTAAGGGTTTGATGACAGCATAATGAACTTCAAAATATACTTATTAACGGGACCCATCATCACCCCCCTTCTGAAGGTGTTTCTCATCCTCTGAGAAATTTATTCATCCATGTGAATCTCATTAATGGCCTTGGTGGCCTCTCTGACATCCCAAGGTGCCTTGGATGGTGTGCCTTCTTACAGATAAAAACCAGCATTTGTCTTTATCTCTATCCATACCTTTTTTTCTTATGCTTGGTTTCTTCCTTCTTGTAAGCCCAATAGCAAGGGTGGATTCAGTTTGAGTCATATCCAATTGATCTTCAGTATTTGCATGATTCTTTTTTACATGGGGTTCTTTACAAGGCATTCCTTATCCTTTCAGGAGAGTGATACTCTCTGATTTGTAGAGTGTGGGGTAAGGCATGCCACCTTATCTCACAAGTTTGTAGACTCTTTGTTCCTAACATCCTAAAAGTGTCCTCAAAATTCATGATGGATTTCTCTTCGGTTACTTCTAGCTAGGTTCCAATTCAGAATCAAAGGAGATGAGATTGTGCTTGTCGATGATAGCCTTGGGGCTCAATAATGTTTCCCTAATATATAAGGGTTTCTTTTCTTCTTTTTCCATCACCCTTTTTACTTCTTCATCCCTTGTCTCCTCATGGGTCAACCAATAGGCTAGTGTCATCAATTTCATGTCTCCCAACCTCGAGTTAGGGTCCAAGAAATTCATGTATCTGAGGATTAAGTTATGCATATAAAACTCAACTAATTTTCCCCTCTTCTCCATACTTACCTTTTTTCAAAACTCAATAAATTGCATGTAATCTTGGAAAGGAAAAGAACCATACTATGCTAGTGTCTTTATTTGTAATTGCAACCACTACTCCTTGAGGAAAATACCATAGGATTTGGATGGTTACCTCTATTGTATGGCTTCCATAGAGAGACTTTCCATAATAGCAAGTTGTGTTTCCTTTTCTTGCAGTTGTTCTTTTAGTCTTGTGTTCTCTACGCATAGTTTCTCCCTCATGGTTGACTCCCTTGGTTTTTGGTCACTTAATTCCTTGCCCATTTCATTGATATTTTCCTCCATTAAGCCCACATCTTCTACATTTTTAGATTTGGAAATATGCATCCATCTATGTGTCCTTCCTCTTTCCTTTTTTAATTCAAAGAAGAGTGGGATGGGGAGCTTATTACGTATAATCCTACCTCCATCAACAAATTTATAGTAGTATTCTAGGCTGGGTTGTGGCTCAAGCTCCCATAGTTATTGGAGGCCTTTTTCACCCTTACTTGAGGTTGTTTCTCCTTCCTTTAGCTCCTCTAACTGCTCCTATAAGATCCCTTGTTTCTCTTGTAGCTTCTTTTTTTTCTGATTGTCCAATGGAAGTTTGTGTCTTCACTCTCTTGAAGGTGACTACCCTAGTGGTGGGCCTTCCATAGGTATCATAGGTGGCTTGGTTTTGGCCTTAGGAGAGGTAACCTCCTCAATATTCCCTTCTATAGGTCATACTTCTTCCTTTTTCTTGGTGACTCATCAATAGTGATAGGGATTTTTGAAGGAGGTTATGGTTTCCCTTTCCTAATCCTAGTGTTCTTTCTTGTTTTGAAGTATAGGGGACCTTGTCTTGGCTGCTTCTTTTTTGGCTTGACAAGTGTGCCCAATGTACCCAACGTTGTAGCCACTTCTTTCTCAATACTCCCTAGAGAGAGACTTGTTATGTCCTTGCTTCTCTGCCTCTTGGGGCTTAGAAGTCTCCTCAGGTCTCTCTTTTCTTCTACTTGTTTCTCTTCTTCTTCTTCGTTAATCTCTGCTTCCTCTTCCTTTTTTTTATTTCCTCTTCTTCCTCTATTTTTCCTTCCTACCTCCAATGCTAGAGGCTAGTGTTTCTCTAAGTATGATGGCTTGGGTTTCAATGAAGACCTCCCTATCCATGTCTACAAAATTATTCCATAGCATAGGGTTCCTTAATTGACTTAAAGCATCCATCACATTTAACTTAATGAGGCCATGGTAGGAAATGTGTTGATGCTTCCCTTCCCTCACCTTCTAGCTCATTTCAATGATTGATTGCAGGAGGAAATGGGGATCACTTAGTCTCTATGGGATTGGTAAATCTACTTTGAATCTCAGCTCATGGAGAAGCCTGAAATGATAAGCATATACAATGCTCAACCTCCCCTCATAGGATATGTATTTGAGAATGTCGTAGGCCACTTCATTCTAGGGGTAAGCTATGATTTCCCTTATTACTCCATTATTATCCTCCACAAGTTTTTCTCTCTGAATGGAAAATTTCTTCCTAGCTATAACACTTACTACTTTGTCCTCCTTGCTCCATCGAATCCCTAAGGGTAAGTGGTCACTCTTCTTATGGCCAATCATCTGACAATAGTAGTGGTACTATCTTCTCCTTGAGAATGTAGTTCCATGGAATAATCTTGAGTGATCTCATCATCATACCCTTTCATTTGTTCAAACAAACCCATTCATTGATGTCTTAGAAAAAAATTTACTACAGGAGGGTGTTGGTGAATTATCTTTGTGTCTATGGGTTCTCATCTATTGAATCCTCCCCCAATTTCTTCTATTGCTCCTTCTTGGTGTTACTTAGGTGTGAAATTAAATGTTTCCTAAAAGAAGTCTCAATGGTAGAAATAGTATTAAACTTCCTTTTTATCATTGAGGGAGAAGGATACTAGAATTTATATCGAATAAAATTCGTTTTCTATCCCTATCTTTCCTTTACACACAACAATTTCCAAAAGGAACTGCTGCTCAATTGCCTATTACAGGGCAAAGGAAGGAGAAATCCACTTACTCCTTTTCAAAATATATTTTTCATGTGCATGAGGGTTTAAGGACAACTTTGGGTCACTATGTCTCTATTTCGCCCTTCAATTACCTCCTGTAGCTTCTTCTCGGCCCACATGTAGTGGTTCAGACTCTCCTATAGCTCCTCATGTAGCTTCTCTTGTAGCACCTACAACCACAGTTCAAAGTAGCTCAATGGCACCTTAGGTATTATGATAGCACTAGATCATCCTTCCTCTAACTATTTTTTTCTAGAAATGAGTGGTGGTGCAAATGGAGTTGAGCATGGTACTTAATATTCCCTTTTGTGGTGAAGGCTCAGAGCGCTTTGGTGACATGGATCGTACATGAACTTCCCTTTTTGAAACGCTGTCCCCACTCCTTGCAATCATTACCCTACTCCTCGTTATCATCACCTCACTTGAGTTGACATTTACACATTGCATGTGTGACTAAATGAACTTGAGTTTACTAGTCGAGGGTGGCCAAGTTCACTGGCCACCTCCAACCCATTAAAATTCCTTTCTCGACTATTAACACATTTTAGCATTATATGCATAGGGAAGAGGTGAGGGTTGTCATACCTGATCCTACCTATGGATCAAATTGTTGGAGATGCTTGCATGCTAGAGCTGGATCTCATAACATTGTGATTTTAAGGGTGTTTATTTTCTTTGTTTGTTTCTGTTCAGGGCTTCATAACTTGATGGTCTTTTGACTGATAAGTTTTTTGTATGTGCAGGTCCCTTCCCCATGTCCAATACGTTGTTGGTGGAGTGGATGGACTGCTTCCTAAGGATTATGTGCCTCTTCTCTACTTTAGAAATGGCTCCATGATTCTCTCTATGGGTGGAAAAAATTAATTGTAAGGAGTTACGTTGTGGCTGTACAAGATGCTACAGGAGGATTCTCATTCATATAGAAATCATTTAATCCCATTTTTCAAGACCTCATTTTGCATGTCAGATTGAGGGAAATTCATGAAATTTATGAGGACAGGATTAGGATCATGCGGAAGTGGTGTAGGTGGTGGAAAGATGGAAAAAAGAGGGTTTCTCTGTTTTCTTAGATGCATGATAGAGAAGAAATTTGAGCCAAATTTGGCTATATGGAGTGGATGGATGATGAAATTGACATCGGTGAACCTCTCTCAATATTACCTAAAGAAAGTATGACCCTTTGGTCTCTTTCTCCCATTGGATCTCCCTCTTGTAGCATTTTGGGCTCCTCATGTAACATTACAAGCTCCTCCTGTAGCATTACAGCGAGGAGGCATAATTTGATTCTTTTGTTGGCTGGATGATGGAGAGAGGTAGGTATGTGAGTGGGGAGTGTGGAAATGAAATGTGTGGTCAGAACAATAGATGAATACTCTTGTAGATGCTACCTTGTAGCCATGATTTTGTCAACTGTTTGGAGTCTTGCAAAGAAAAGATCTTAGCAAAAGTGGTGTAAGAACTCCTTCCCTATGTTTTTATCTTCTTATTTTTTTTAGACAAGTTGGTTACCTCTATAGAGTTTTTCAACCTGCATGCTTGCCCTGGCACCTCAAAGGAGGTTTTCAACTAGGGATGTTTTCATCTTTTATCTTTTCTTTTCTTCACTTTTGTCAACTCTCAGGTTGCCTAAGAGAGGTTTTCAACTTAGGATTTGGCCTCATATGCCTCATGGAGGTTTTCATCTAGGCCTTATTATTATTATTATTATTATTTTAGAAATTTGGTGGACTAAGGGCTATGAGCCCCCCAATCACATTTAATTTTATGCTAACTGAACTGACAAACTCTTCCTTGGACAAAGTTTTTTTTTACAACTTCAACCTATGACCATTAAAAAGTAAGGGAATCCCTTCCTCATTAATTGTTCTAATTTGGACACAACCATTCTCATTACACTTCTCTACTAGATAGGGATCCATCCATATTGTCATTAAATTCCCTGTGAAATCCTTGAATCTGGAATCATACAACAGGGCCCAATCTCCTTCTTGAAAATTCCTTTCTCTAATGTGCTTATCATGCCAATTCTTCCTTTGTAGTTGGATTACCTCAGTGTGCATGAGAGCTTGCATTCTAAATTCATCTATACCATTGAGTTAGAGCAGCCTTTCTTGTTGTGTTGTAGAGAGATCCAAGTCTAACTTAGTTTCCATCCTCAAGTTCAAGTACTCAAAGTAAATAGACAATAGATCCTTCTTCCCATAGACCAACTCAAATGGAGTGAATCCAGTGGTGTTCTTCCAAGTGGTTTTGTAGGCCCAAGTGGCTTCCACAAGTTTGTATACCCAATTTTTTTTACTGTTGCTAAAAACCTTGGTAATAATTCTCTCCAATGCTCTATTTGTGACTTCGAACTGTCCATTTTCTTGAGGGTGATAGACAATAGATGTCCTATGCTTGATGTGTTGTTGCTTCATAAGATATTAAATCAAACTTGATGTAGATTGTGCTCCTTGATCAGTGATTAATTCCCTTGGAAAACAAAATTTGTAGAAGATGTTCTCCCTCAAAAATCCAGCCACCCTCTGCTCAGTTGATGCCTTTACTGCTTTTATTTCGACCATTTTCTCAAGTAATCAGTGCATACAATGATATACCTTTTTTGTCCCGGTGCGGGATCAATAGGTCCAATCAAATCTTTGCCCCACTTTTCAAATGGCTCTAGAGTCACTTGAGGTTGTAAGGGAATTTCATCCTTGGGTGTTGGATTACCCATACTTTGCACTGATCACACATGGTGGTCTACCTCCTTGCATCCTGAAGTAAAGTGGGCCAATAGTAACCTAATTATATAACTTTGACGGTTGTCCTCTTAGCAACAAAGTGCCCCCCACACGTTCCATCATGGCATGCTCAGAGGATATCAAAGACCTCTTCTACAATCACACATATTCTCATGATATGATCTAGCCCCAATCTAGAAATATTTCCCCCAATCCAGGTGAGTGGGACACTCTTCTTGATAATGTTTCTTTCTCCTTAGAGGATAGGTTAGGAGGTAACCTCCAAAGAACCAAATAGTTGGTTATATCAGAGAACTAAGAGAAAGAACCGAGATAATAAAGAGATGTTCATCTAGAAGTTGATCATTTATCATTTCTTCATTTCCTATAGTTAGGTTTAGTCTTGACAAGATATCTGCAACCACGTTCTCTTTCCCTGGTTTATCAACAATAATCAAATCAAATTGTTTCAATAATAACAACCATCTAATTATCCTAGCATTAACATCATGTTTATTTATTAAATACTTAATGGTTGCATGATCAGTGTGAACCAAAGTTTGATCACTAGTGATATAATGCCTAAACTTGTTCAAAGAATGCACCAAAGCCATGAGTTCCTTTTCAGTGACAGTATAATTTTACTCAACTTTAGAAAGGTTCTTACTGATGAAATAGATAGCATAAGGAAAGTTGTATTCCACTTGTTCTAAGTCAACCCCTACATATTTGTTTGAGGCATCTATGTGTATATGGAAAGGTAATTCCCAGTTAGAACCCCTAAGGATGGGTGTATTGGTCATCTTTTCATTTAATATTTCGAAGGCTTTTTGACAATTTTTTGTCCAACAAAAATATGAATCTTCAGCTAGCAGTACAAACAAGGGTGAAGCCAGTTTGCTAAAATCTTTAATGAACCTTCTATAATACCCAACTAATGCAAGGAATAAGGACCAATTTTCTTTTGAGGAATAAGGACCCTTTTGATGATGGAAATTTTCTTTGGTTCAACCTATATCCCTTCCTTGGATATGGAATAGCCAAGGACAGTCCTTGCATTCATCAAAAACTCAAGTTTCTCATGGATTAATGAGAGATTCATTTCAATACATTTCTTCAAGACTTTGCATAGATTAGAAAGATATTTCTATAAGTCACATCCATACGGAGTGAAATCATCTATGTATATCTCAACAGAGTCATGAACAAGTTCAACAAAAATACTTAGAACTGCCGTTTGAAAAATAGCACAGGCATTGCACAGGCCGAATGGAAGAACTATATAGGAAAAGGTACCCCAAGAAAATGTAAATGTGGTCTTGTCTTGGTCTTCAGTGCTGATCTGAATTTGGTTGTATCCACTAAATCCATCCAGGAAGGAGAAACATTTATTCCATGCAAGTCCATCTAGGACTTGGTCAATGAAGGGCAAAGGAAACTGGCCCTTATTTGTAGCCTTGTTAAGTTTTGGTAATCAACACAGATTCTTCACTTCCCATTATTCTTGGAAACTAAAAAAATAGGTGACACCCACTCACTATCATAAATGGGGTATATGAACCCTGCATCCAGTAGCTTTTGTAATTATTCTTTCACAATGTCCTAAGAGTTGGGTTCATCCTTCTCTGGGGTTAGTGCATAGGCTTGCATCCCTCTTTGATGTAAATATGATGAGTAAAAGTTGAGGGATTCACACCTTTCATTTCCTTATAATACCAAGAAAAAGAATCCAAGAGTTACCTCAATACATTGCACAATTGTTCTCCCTGTTTTTCTGAGAGAGGGGTTCATCTTTAGAGTTATGGATGGGCCAAACTCTACAATCTTGACATGTTCTAGGCTAGATTCAATAGAGAACAAGTCATTCCAGAGACTACTCTCAGATTCTTTTAATAATTCATTAACTAGTATGGGTGTAGGGGGTTGATTCTGTAGGATATGGTCAATAAGATCATCTTGATCAAGTTTCCTCCCTCCTATAACATTATCTAGAGTGCATACTAGGTAGTGGGTTGTGTGATATAATTCATCCTCTTCCAAATCCTCTAACCGTATGGGTAAATCATGTTCAATAGAAGGTTGAGCAACATGACACAACACAATTTGTTTTGATAACTTTCCATTCTTGATAGTCATGTTCCCAGCCCTACAACTAATGTAGACGTCAGCAGTGGCCAATCAAGGTCTTCCTAAGATGAGAGGATAGCCATTAAACTTGTTTTTCAGTTGGAGGACCAGAAAATCAATTGTGTACTCTTGGTATTCAATGGATACCATGACATCCTCAATAATTCCCTCAAGAGCTACTGTGGATCTGTTTACAAGCTGTAGAACTGTGGTGGTATTTATAAAATCCCCTTGGATATTGAGCTTCAAAATGGTTTCCCTATTCATCACATTGATTCCAGCCCCAAGATCAATCAGGGTATTAGGGACCATAATGCCATCAATGTGCACATCCACTACTGGCCTACCAGGGTCTAGATATTTTGGGGAGATCACCCTCTCAAGCATCAGATCAGATAGTTGTCCAACAAAATTGATGGTGGGCGTATCTCTTCTTCTTCTCCTAGGCATTTTGAAATTTTTTTCCTTAATAACCTTGTCGTAGATGGGAACATCTTTAATGGCATGGAGAAGGGGTATCTTGACTCACAAATTCTTTAATTCTCCCAGAAATTCAACTCTTCTAGGGTATGCTAGTTAGGATGGACTACCCTTTCAAGATAGAGGGGTGTATTGACTTGGGGGGCACTCTCTTCCTTCTCTTCTTCAAGCTCTTCAGGTCGAGAATGTGGGTGATTATCTGGGAGCACCCTCCTAGACTGAAGGTTAATCTCTTGCATTTCCACAATATAAGTAGGATGGGATGTCTCTCCATAGTAGACATGTTTTTCTTGCTTATTGTTCGGGTTCAAATTAGGTTGAGCAGGCATTTAAGGTTTCTTATATGGGGTGTGATGAGTTATTTGTGGTTGAGGTTAGGGTGGAGGAAGTAAAGCATAAAGTTGGCTTGTTTGAGGCATCCACCCTTGTGATGGGTTACCCCATTGGGAAGATTGGAGTGGATATGGCTGAAAATGATGGTTGGTAGGTTGAGGAGGATATGAAGGAGCATAGGGCCAAGGAGGAGCTGTGGACCATGATGAATGAGTGGAAGGGTACCAAGGATGGAAAGGTGCATTCTTATTTGGGTTGTAGTAAGAATAATGTGCACCTTGCATGCCTTGTTGATATTGTAGTATACCTAGGGGGGATATTATGGGTATGGGGTACAAAGGGAGGTACCCAAGGGAATAAGGTAATAATGTGATGGGCCATAGTTAATAAATAAAGTGGTTAACCTGCATCATGTAAGGGACCATTAGTAGTTAGGAATAATGTGATAAGTCCATTGTATTAGATACATGGTATTGAGAGACCCATGGTAATGACTCAAGGCATTGTATGTATGAAGCCTATATAGAGGCTAGAGACTCCCCATTGAGAGGTGTCAAGGATTATTGTATTGGCAAACCTATGGCTTGTGGAGTGTTTTCCTTCCTTAAGGAGTGATTGTGTGGTATTACCCTACCTTAAGGGTTTTGATTAACAAAGTGAAGAATTTCTATATTCAGATCTTGTTATTTCTGGGTATATTTCTATTTTCATATATTTGCAGGTCAGATCTATACCAAGTGGATTCAGAGCACTTTCTTGGGCAAAGTGAGGAGATTTTTATTTTTATTTTTTGTAGGAATATTTGGGGCGGTGAGTTTGGAAATCAAATCTGAAACTTCTGGTGCAAAATTTTCAAATATGGATACTTTGTGAAAAATACCCAATTTCAAACAAAAAAAATTGGCCGAATCGGAGTCCGGATGAGGGAGATATCGCTAATTTAAAAATCAGCTCTATTGCATAAATGTTTCTGACGACAATTCATGGATGGCGGATCTCCAATCAATTTTTGTAGCTTTTGTGGGGAATTTTGAGAAACTAGTTGCAGATCTTAGATCCTATTGAAAATTACCCAATTTGAAAAAACAAAATCGGTCGAATTGGAGTCCAGATGAGGGAGATATCATTGATTTAAAATCAGCTATTTTTTCAGAAATTTTTTACAGTGGGACAGTTGCAGAGTGAATTTGAATTTCCAGTGTCTATATAGAGATTTCTATCATATGGCAAGATGCATAATGGTCGTAACATTTCCAAAAGCATGTTATATAAGGATTTTGAGCCATATTGATTGAGTTGTATCCATTTTAAATTTTTTCCAAAGTAAGTTTTTTTTTTTCAAAACCCTCTTCATGGCTTCTAGCAAGGGTTTTTTTACAAGGAAAGGCAATGGTCCTACTATTGAAGAATTCATAAAAGATCTTAAGAAAACATTTCCGAAACATTGGAAATATTTAGCATGGCCTCTTTTTAAAGATGAGACTGTCATATGGTGGAGCTCACTTGACAGCAAGTTGTCCAAACTTTCGAATGAAGAATTTGAAAAACTCCTTTTGGACAAATGGACTCATGCTACACAACAGGAGAATGAAACACAAAAAAGGGTTATTTTTTTATGATATCTCCTTATTGCAGGTTCATGGATGTCTTGAGAAAGAGAAGATAATTGTGTTTATTAATCTTAATAGAAATCATAATTTTATTTATGTTCATTTGGCTAAAAGATTGCAAGTCTCAGCCAAATAAATGGAGCACACATAGGTTAAGAATGAGCAGATGAAAGTTTATAAAGATTTGAATATTTCTATGGATAAGTATGTATTGCATTCTGATTTTTATGCTTCAGATATAGCTAATGTGGATGTTGTTTTGGGACACCCTTAAAAGGAATCTGTTGGTACTATCAATATTAATGTGCAGAAGAAATTCTTGAAGCTCTCTATAAAGAGAAGAAAATCACATTACGGGATATTTCCATCAATAAACACGTAGAATCCAAGGAGGCTGAAGCAGAAAATGTTGCAGGTATTGATACATCAGATGAGAAGTCTATGGTTGAAGTAATATTGGAAGATAAACAATAATTGCAGGTGCCACAACATGTACCATATACTAATCAAGCTCCATTAGGTGGTGAATTAAAGAAAGATACACCATTGGTTAAAACTTCAGCATATCACCACCCACATCACCCAGCAAGAAAACAACCAACACGATGGCAACGAATTAGCAATAAGGACAACCCCCGCACGATAGATAGAGAGGTGCGAAGATCCAACCACAACACATCAACACATAGGAACCACCAAGATCAACTCCCATCTCAAGAAAGGCACCGGCTAGATCAAGTAATCACTTGTCTCTGGGATGGCTAGATGCACGTGCATGGTACCAATGGACTACTCTTTTGAGTAGATGTTATTATTTGTGTTCATCTTATGTTTCGGGGATGAAACATGTTTAAGGGGGGTGGAATGTAGTATACCAAGTGGTGATATTATGGGGTATGGGGTACAAAGGGAGGTACCCAAGGGAATAAGGTAATAATGTGATGGGCCATAGTTAATAAATAAATTGGTTGACCCACATCATGTAAGGGACCACTAGTAGTTAGGAATAATGTGATAAGCCCATTGTATTAGATAAATGGTATTGAGAGACCCATGGTAATGACCCAGAGTATTGTATGTATGAAGTCTATATAGAGGCTAGAGACTCCCCATTGAGAGGTGTCAAGTATTATTGTATTGGAAAGCATATGGCTTGTGGAGTGTTCTCCTTCCTTAAGGAGTGAATGTATGGTGTTTCCCTACCTTAAGGGTTTTGATTAATAAAGTGAAGCATTTCTATATTCAGATCTTGTTATTTCTAGGCATATTCATTTCTAGTAGTTAGGAATAAGGTGATAAGCTCATTGTATTACATATATGGTATTGAGAAACCCATGGTAATGATCTAGGGTAATGTATGTATTAAGTCTATATAGAGACTAGAGACTCCCCATTAAGAGAGGTCAAGGATTATTGTATTGGAAATCATATGGCTTGTGGAGTGTTCTCCTTCCTTAAGAAGTGATTGTATGGTGTTACCCTACCTCGAGGGTTTGATATTAATAAACATCTGAAATTTATTTATTTCTCTCTTGTTATTTCTAAGCATATTTCTATTTTCATATCTTTGCAAGTCAGATCTATTACAGATATGGTTGAGGTCTTGGAGGGCTCCTTTGGTTAATGAAGCACAACTGTTCTAACCCACTCTCTACTCCTCCCTGGTATATAACCTTTAGGCCTGGTAGAGAGGGAATTTTTTTCTATTGCATGATTCTGTTCATAGACTAGGCAGACTTCTATGACATCCATTGCACATTCATTCCTAGGATGTCTTTTAGACCTCTAGGGAGAAAAATAGCTAGTGCCCTTTCCACTTCCTCTTGTTTTATTTTGATTTTCATAGTATCCATTTGTAGGGAGAAGGTATGCAACATTTCACTCTTGAAGTCCTCCAACATATACCCTATCTCATGCTTGATGGATGTTGTGGTGGGAGCGGATCTCACCAACCTTTGGCTAGACCTACCCTTTTTCTTAGCAGTCCTAGAGTTATTATTGAATATAGTTTTGATGTCATCATAAGGTAATTGGTAGATATCTCCTCCAGATAGCATTTTTATGGTTTCCATCACCTCTTCCCTGATCCCTCAAAGAAGAACTAGCTTGAGTGACTCTGGATCAAGGGTACAGTTGGCCCTCCTATAATTGAGTTGAAATCTTTCCTCATAGTCCTTTAGAGACTCATCACGTCCAAGAGTCATCCTAAAAGTTTCCTCCTTTATTTATCTGGACTTACTGTAGCCTCAGTATTTTCATTGAAGGCTTGTTGCATTTAGGCCCAGGTAGTGATGTTTCCTCCAGGTAGATCCATAAACCAGAACAAGGCTACATATTTAAGGGTAGAAGGAAACAACTTCATCTTTTTCTGATCAGAGGCATAACCATAGGTCCTGCAAACAACAAGAAACTCAAACATGAAGCTATCAGGGTCCTCAGAGGTCAAGCCATGGAAATTCGGAAGGGAAACATGGCTTATATTCTTCATTCTAGCCTCTCCATTGGTTTCTCTGATGGGGAAAATCTCATTGTTCCTATTTTTAGCCATTAATTTCTTTAAATATTTCAGCTAGCTCGGTTTTCCAAATCCCCTATAGTTAGAGAGGGAAGTTCACAATCACTGAAGAAGAATGAAGGTTGAATGCTTGAAGGGGTGGGTGGTTTTGGTAATAATTTCCCTTGGTTATCCCTATTCCTATGAGGCATGAAAAAACAAGCTTTGTTGTTTTTTTTTCCAAGAATTTTCAAACCAATAAGACTGATGCAAAACAGAAAAGAATGAGAAATTATTGAGCAGAAACAACACCTACTTAGACACCACCCTAGAAATGGTGCGAAAAAGTGGTGAGCCCTGCTATTGCACCAAAAGTGTTGCAATTCCCAAGGGATCCTCAACTCAAATTATCACCTCAGGGTTCGTACAAACTTAGAGGTGATAGTGTTATATGCATAGTAGGTTAGGTTATACTCATGTCACCCTCAATCATGAAATCAGATCAAGGTGTTCAGAGACCATTCCTCCAACTAATTATAGTGAAAACTTCTTATGAAAGCATAATTGAACCTTATTCTAACTATGAAAGTGAAAATTCCATTCATTCAAATGTAGGTGCTAATTGACATTGCATGAAAGAGAAAGGTCTAGTCTACTTGCAAAAGGAAAGCTAATCTACTTTGCACATTTAATCAAATCAGTAACCTACTTGCATGTATCATTGATCTACTTCACATTTGCTTGAAAATAAGGAATCTAACTTTTAACATGCTTATGAAACAAATACTAATTCTAACTATGTTTTGCAGTGAGGAAATGAGGAGGTTGGAGTGGTCTAAGAGACTTCCTTAATTGTCAAATCACAAGTTGGGGCTATTGTTCAAATAAACTAGGCTAGGATCAAAGTGGGGAGTAAATTTGGTTGAAAATAACACTGTTATAGGGCTGCTACAGGAGGTCATGTATTGCTATAGGAGGCCTTGATTTTCTACAGGAGGGGTTCTGGGA
Organism: Pinus taeda; assembly: GCA_000404065.3. Taxonomy (NCBI): domain Eukaryota; kingdom Viridiplantae; phylum Streptophyta; class Pinopsida; order Pinales; family Pinaceae; genus Pinus; species Pinus taeda. Next base: position 11,243 of record APFE031022968.1, on the reverse strand, counting down.
ATCTTTTGAGGGTAGAAATGTTTTCTTGAGGGTGGGATAATATGGATGAATGTAGGAGGAAGTGAATGAATGTTGGCGATCCCCTTAGCCAATCCTAGGATCCCTCTGAGATCTATCTTACACCAATGTTGATGCCCATAGTGTCCTCTATTTTCCTTAACAGAATGACTATGGAAACAGAGTTTGGGAGAAGTGTGAGGTGCAGAGGAAGAAAATGGAAATGTATATGTGGAGATGGAAATATGTGCCCACCCCTACAGATCAACACAACCATGAAGCTAACCAGATACATGCATCAAAGGACCAATAACACATTGAGATAAACTATCATGGAAAAGATGAGTTGAATTTAACTAAAATTTATTCTATTCCACAACACTACTCTGATCACTCAACTAATTCCTAAGTTATAGTGAATAAACACACAAAATAATTACAACTAACATCTATCCATTTCCAAGAAATCATAAAAAAATATTGTTGGATTGTTATTGAAGATCTTTCCAATCACTCTTCCCATAAGAAAGGTGATAGACAAACATGTAATTACAAGTTTTTATGATATAATATATACTGAAACAAGAGATGGATTACAATGCTTTGAAACAAGAACAAAAAGGAAAATAAAAGAGAGGGATAAAATCCTATGGGTTGGGCCCAAACCCAAGGGTTTCATCCCTCCAAAACTAACTCAGATGCAGATCAATGGTAAACTTCTCATTAACAAAAAATAATAGTCTCATACATCATATGAAAGTTAATAATAACAATGTCCACAATTAGGCTCAATAGTTACTCTTATCTGCAACAAAAATTTGAATCTTGATGAGCCTTTCTACTGGTTTATTTATACAAAATGGTAGATGATGGAAGCTCCCTTAAAAGTAGGAGTGATTCCCTCCAAGATCTCTAGAATTGTGGAAATGGTTCTCCTTGATCTTCACATGGACTTGGATCCTCTTGACTACTAGTGACTTCGAGCCATGAGTGAGGATCATGTGATCCTAAGTCGAGTTAAAGAGTTAAGGAGGTGGAAAATCCCCCTAGATTATCTTTTGGTTCTCTCCATCTAGCCCATGCATAGTAAATGCCTCAAAAATGCCTCTTTTTCCTGCAATTCACATTAGGCCTCAAATTATGACAAACTCCTTTTAATCTTCTTACTAAGAATATTTTGACTAAAAATGTGAATTAATGTGAGAAAAGGATAGTTTTAAAGGTTAGAGGATATCATAATGAACTTCAAAATATACCTATTAATGGGTCCCATCAAAACCTATGATAAAATCCATTGAGTCCTCCTCCCAATACTGACTTGGAATATATAGATGTTGTAATAGACTTGGGGTCTTAATTGTATCAACTTTATTTTGTTGGTAAACCAAACATTCTTCCACAAACTTTTGAATATCATATTAAAGGCCATCCCAAAAAAAATCCTTCTTAACCTTGTGGTAAGTTTTTAAAAATCTTGAGTGCCCTCCTAAGGGGGAAGTGTGCAATTCCAAAATACTCTTTTGTTTATGTTGGGAATTCTTACAAAGATATAAGTGATCTTTGTACCATAATGAATCATTTTCCCAGATAAATGTATTTGGTGTAGTAGGATCTTGTTGCAACTTTTGAATAAGTTTCCACACCTCTTTGTCATTCTTCCTTTCATGTCTTACTTTAGTTATCCAATTGGATTGGATAATACAAAAGGCACAGAGAAATGCTTCCACATCCTCATCCTTTATTGAGAGTGCATCCGCAACAACCTTTTGCTTCTCTTTTCTGTAGATGATTTCAAATTCATAAACCAACATCTTTGTAACCCATTTTTGTTTCTCTTCTAAAGATAATATTTTTTCCAAAAAGTATTTAAGACTATCGTGATATGTTTTTACCTTGAAGTGTCTTCCCATTTGGTAAGGTCGCCATTGCTTTAGTGCATGTAATATTGCCAACATTTTCTTCTCATAAATAGGTTTGTGTATATAAGTTTCCTTGACTTGAAGACTTTCAAAATTAATGAGTTTTCCTTCTTGGATCATATTAGGTCCTAACATAATCAGTCCTCCATATGATTCCATCTCATACGTATATAGCACTCTCTTCCATATAACACCTCAAAAGGGCTCATTTTCAACGAGCTCTGGTAGTTGTTGTTATATGAAAAATCAACTAGATGGATCTAGTCTTCCCACTTAGTGGGTTGACCCATGCAGTACATGCGTAACATGTCTTCTGGAATCTAATTCACTCTCTCGGTCTACCCATTTGTTTGAGGATGGTAAGCTGTGATAAAACTTAGCTGGGATCCTAATCTTGAGAATAATGACCTCCAAAAATTTGAGGTAAACTTTGGATCCTTGTCGAAGATGACTACTTTAGGTATTCCATGTAGTTTAAATATCTCCCTCCTGAATACATAAACTAATTGAGCCTCCTTGAAGGTAGATTGTGTTGGTACAAAATGTGTTGCCTTTGTCAACTTATCAATCCCCACCATTATGGCATCATGTTGCTTCTGAGGTCATGGTAATCTGATAATAAAATCTAAGGTAATCACCTCCCACTTCCATTCCAGTATGGGAAGAGGATAGAATAGTCCTGCGGGGTGTTGGTGTTCCACTTTTACTAGTTGGCATTCCTGGAATTTAGTCAAATACTCTACCACCTCCTTCTTTATTCCACTCGAAAAGAATTATTTCTTCATAGTTTTAATCATCTTTTGATAGCCAGAGTCTCCCATGTAAGGCCTTTGATGTTATTCATCCATATTGATTTGCTTAACTTGTTCTTCATCAGGTACATATAGCCTTCCTTTATAGGTCAACAATCCCTCGTAATTTAAGGAATAGTTTGTCCATTTATTCAAATCAGTTGCTTTCCAAGTTTTTAGATATCATGTTATACTTCACATCTGCTTTGGCAGCCTCACTTATCATTTCTAGCAAATCTTCCTCACTTTGATTGATAAAAATTGCATCCACTTATCTTGGATTCCTACTCAGAGCATCCACAACTTTATTCTCCTTACCCCTAATATTTTGAATTTCAAAGTCGTACTCACTCAAAAAATCCATCCATCCTGATATTCAAGTCTGAATGACTGAAAAAGTACTTAATACTTACATGATCTATGACCAGCGTAAACCTCCTTCCAATCAGATAGTGCCTCCACATTTTAAGGGCATGAATTACAACTAATAATTCTAAGTCATAAACTGAGTAATTATTTTCATGTTTTTTTAACTTTCACAATTCATATGCTACAACATGGCTTTCTTGCATCGCAACTCCCCCTAAGCCTTCTAAGCATGCATCTGAACAAACTTCAAAGTTCTTGTCCATATCTATCATTGTGAGCAATTACTTCAGCTTTTTAAAATTTTCTTGGCATTGGGGGGTCCATTCAAACTTTACCCCCTTCCTTTGTAGGGAGGCTATAGGGTGAGCCAACTTGGAGAATCCCTCTATAAATCAATCATAGTAATGAGTTATTCCCATAAAGTAACTAATATCTTCCATGTCCTTTCGCTCTGGCTACTCTAGTATATCTTTCACCTTCTGGATCTACCGCAATCTATTCTTCTAAAATTACATGGCCTAAATACTGAATTTTCCTCTAATAAAACTCACATTTAGTAAATTTTGCATACAACTCATTCTCCCTCAGAGTTTTTAGCACTATTTCTAAATGTTGTTTGTGCTCCTCAACTGTCTTAGAATACACTAATATATCATCAATAAAAACAATTATAAAATTATCACAAAATTTACTAAACACTCCAGTCATTAGACACATGAATGTAGCAGGTGCACTTGTGAGTCAAAAGGGTAGTACCGTGAACTCATAATTCCCATAACGAGTTCATAATGCTGTCTTTGATATGTCTTCTTCTCATATTCTCAGCTGGTGGTATCCCAATCGGATATCTATCTTGGAGAATACAGTTGTCACCTTTACTTGTTCAAAAATCACATCTATCCTGGGTAGAGGATACTTGTTTTTTACTATTAATTTAATTTCCTGTAGTTGATACACAACCTGAATGTTCCATCTTTCTTTTTGACAAACAAAACCGGTGCCCCCACGGAATAAGTTGGGTCTAATATAACCCTTTACTAGTAGTTATTGTAGTTCTATCTTCAGCTCTATCAACTCAAGTATTGTCATTCGGTATGAGGAAATGAAGACAGGTGCAGCTCCAGGAACCAACTTTGTGGAAATGAAGACAGGTGCAACTCCAGGAACCAACCATGGATAAATCTATTATCACACATGGTGGAAATACATAAAAATCATCCAAAGCCTTAGCTCTCACAGCTAGCCAGCTTTCATTACAATCCTCACAGATGCTCACAAGCAATCTTGGCTTCTCTCCAACCTTCCTCTCTACCCTCCAAGATCCTATTTCCTTGCACTGTTCTTTGTGGATTATTAGCCTATTACCAAGTGGAAAAACAAACCTTCAAAATTGTGCAATCCACAAGGATGAATCCTTGACTACATGCATGAGCTTTCTCCATGAGAAAACACATGAAACTGATAGTAAATTGTCCTTGAACATTAATCTCAACTGGGTCTTTCTCAGAATATACATGCATGAGTTTCTGATGAGGGAATCTTCAGTTAACTGGAGTAGCGCTAGTTGAGTGCATTAATGCATCAACTCACTATTAACTCACTATTAGTTCCTCAAATAGTTTGTAACTAATTTAACTACTGAGTTAACTAATTACAACTCAAATATAACTCAATCTTATCTCCTTAATTTAAGGGATAACTCTTGCATGACTTCAGAAAGACTTCTAACTTGAATTTCTCCAACTAATTAATCTAAAATAAATTAATTAATTATTTCCAAGTAGTTGTTAAGACAAAATTCGATTTTAATTCACAATTTAATTCAAGGACAAATTAAATTGGAATATTCTTGTTTCCATACTTCAACAAGTACACATGACCTAGTGATCCCTGAACTAGACCCCTGAACCAGAATATGGGTTGTGGTAAAGCGAAGTATTGTATGCTTCGATGGGCCTAGGAATCCTCAACTTGTTAATGGAAGGATATAGAGTAAAGCTTAGAGGTGGTTTCCCTTGATTAGGCCTAGGAATCCTTGCTGGTGGATGACGGGATATACAGTAAATCCTAGAGGGTGGAGTCTTGGTTAGGGCCTAGTGATATGTTGTGGATTGGAGTAAAGCCTAGAGACTAGGAGACATGGAAATTCCTCATGGTGTAGGTGGATACATCCGGTGGCATCCATGCTCATTTTATGGCCTAGTGATATGGGATGGATTGTAGTAAAGCTTGGTCTTATTGATGAGGGTGAGGTCAAAATGTCAGCATCTTGTTCCTCTGTCGAAATAAACTGCAGCAACATGATCCTCATCGCTACATAGTCTCTGAGATGATGATACTGAATGTCGATGTGCTTGGACCTATCATGAAATACTAGATTCTCAGATAGTTTGATACAACTATGATTATCACAATAGATCATAGTTGGATCAATCCTCTGATCAAACAAACCAATTAGGATTTTCCGCATCCAGATGGCCTCACATGCTACCTAACTTGCAGCCATGTATTATGCCTCTACCGAGTTGAGTGCAATAGACCTATGTTTCTTACTATACTAAGAAACTTCTGCAGACCCAAGGTTGAAAATCCCTCCTGATGTGCTCTTCCGATCTAATGGAATCCCCACCCAATCTGCATCAGTGAAGCCATGTAACTTCACTCCCTCTGTCTGTCTGTACCATAATCCATACTGAGATGTGCCTCTGAGGTATCTCAATACATACTTTGTTGCCTTCCAAAACATCTTGGTAGGTTGAACGATCGTTTGGCTCAGCTGGTTCACCGCATAGCATGAATCTGGTCATATGTTCACTAAGCACATCAATGAACCCACAAACTACCTATACATAGTAGCCTCTACCACTTCTCTTGAAGTAGCAACCTTGTTCCTCCAGTTACCTGCTAGAGGAGTCTGCATGGGCTTGCACTTCTCCATGTGCAATCTCCTGAGTATCTCGTTAGCATACTTGCCCTAAGACATAAACAACTCCCCATCCTTCTGCCACACTTCCATGCTAAGGAAGTAATGCATGAGAACCATGTCTTTCATCTCGAATTCTCTTGCAAGGTCCTCATTGCAAGACATCATCAATTGATCATCACTAGTCAATATGAGATCATCAACATAAAGTACGATGATCAAAAACTTACCTTTCACCACGATGTAGTACAGGTTCACAACCCGATGAAGTGGTTGTCTATCCTGGTGTACCAAGCACGAGATGCTTGCTTCAGCCTGTACAACACTCTCTTGAGTCAGCACACATGCGACTCACGATCAAAGGTCTCAAAACCTTCCGGCTGCTCTATGTACACCTCTTCCTCAATTTGGCCATTGAGGAATGTAGTCTTCACATCCATCTAATGGATCTTCCAACCCACCTGTGTTGATAGTGCTAACATAGATCTAATAAATGGGTGCCTTGCTACAGGAGAAAAAGTCTCATCATAGTCAATCCCCTCGACCTGTGAAAATCCACGGGAAATAAATCTTACCTTATGCTTCTCCACACTACCATCAACAGCTTTCTTTACCTTGTAAAGCCAATGGGAACTCACAATTGACTTTCTCCAGTCTTGGAACCACGTCCCAAACATTGATACAAATTATGGAGTCATACTCCTCCACCATAGCATCAACCCAAATCAGCTATTGCACCACTTCCTTAAAGGAATATGGCTCGGTCTCAACACATTCCCCAACAATGGCCATGTATCTAGTGTACCTCTCAGGTGACCTCCTCTCTCTGTGCTGAGAAGATGATGCTCCCACATTCTCTCCTGCATCCTCCAACAAACTGTCAACTTCTCTTGTGCACTTTTGTCCATCTGTGGAAGACTCTGCTTGAGTGGATGTCTCCACTCCTGGAACCCTACATGCAACTGCTCAAGGCTCCTCCTCCTTAGGAACCAATAGTTCCTCCATAGCCTGTAGTTGGAGCTGCTTCTCAAGGGAAACTCGCATGGCCTTCTACTCATCAAATTTGAGATCTCTGCGAACCACTGTCCTCCGACTAGTAGGCAAGTACACACTGAGGTGTATCAGTGTACCCCACAAATATCCCCAACTCTATTGTAGGCTCAAGCTTCTTCTGTGCATCCTTTGTCACATGGAAACATACCGATAAGCCAAAGATCCTTAAGTCACCCACATCTGGTCTATTAGCGGAGAAAGATTCCTCTACTATCTTCATCCCAAGTATGTGATGCAGGCTTCTATTCTACAAATAGACCGTTGCATTGCATGCCTCAGCCCACAAGTGAAGTGGTAGGCCTTGGTCATGCAGCATTGCCCGTGCTACCCCTACAATAGTTATGTTCTTCCTCTCAGCCACCCCATTCTGTTGTGGGTTATGAGGTGTCATCAACTCTCATTTAATTCCTTCTGCTACGTAGAAGTCCTTAAGCTATTGAGAGACATATTCTCCACCATTGTCGCTTCTCAAGTCCTGGATATTTTTCCCTGACTCTTTCTCATCTAAAGCTTTGAACTCACAAAACTTTGTGAAATTTTGGTCCTTCTTCTGCATGAAATAAACCCAGCATTTATGAGAATAGTCATCAATGAAAATCACATAAAACCTTTGCTTCGCTATGGATGCCGTCGAGAATGGTCCACACAAATTAGTATGAACTCGCTCTAAGATAGCCTCTGCTCAACTGTCTCAATCATGGAAGGAGGACTTGGTGTACTTTCCCAAGGAAAAACCATTGCATGTGTCAACTTGCTCAAGTTTACCTTTGGGAAGTCCTATATATATCTACTACATTATATTCAAAGCCCCATGATGCAAATGGCCCAACCACTTGTGCCACAACTCGCTAATGTCTTGACTTTGCACCAATTCTTCTTTTGTAGTCAATGTTGCACAATCATCTACCTCTAGTTTATAGATATTCTTCACCCAAATCCCTATCCTCTTGCTTTGACCCATGGCTATGTGTCTTTGGAATGCCTTTCCTTTATTGAAGACAACATCGTAACCTTTGTCCTCCAACATTGTGACCGATACCAAGTTCTTTAGTAGTCCAGATACATACATCACATCTGTTAAAGTGAGAGGAGCTCCATGCTCCCTCTTAAAAGTAACCATGACCATTCCTGAAACACTATACCTTCTGTGATCACCCATCTCTATGCACATCTTGAGGTATTTCTCCTCCAAGGCATTGAATAAATTTTTATCACCAGTCATGTGGAATGAGGCTCCACTGTCAAGGTACCAGATACAACCCATCATCAATGATACCATGCATGTGATGAGGGTAAAGTCTATTTCGAACTGAGAGGCTAATGCCTCACCTGCCGATCCTTCTGAGTATCCCTTATTGGACTTCTTGGATGGGAAATTAGTCGCATAATGTCCCATCTTGTGACAATTAAAGCATCTAACTTTAGACATGTCACCCTTCTTCCCTTGATGAGAGCAATTTGATTTGAAATGGGAATCCTTCCCCTTCTCTTTCCTTGCCTTACTTGCTAAGACCAGATTTTCTTCATCCTCATTCTTAGATGAAGAACCATCTTGTGTGCTCCTCCTGATCTCCTCCTACATAAGATCCAACCACATTCGTTCCCAATCTAGCAGTTTCTCCCTTCCATTCATAGAGTCCTAGTAACTATTCCAACTCTTTGGAAGGCCAAGGAGAGCGAAGCTCACCATATCATCATCGACAATAGTTATTCCCACACTGCCAATCTCATTTCTGCAGGTGGTGAGCTTGTTCAGATATGTTTAGATACCAGCATGCAGAAACTTGAATAAAAAGAATAAGCAAGGAGGATGCGAGGACTCACACGAGCTCACGGACTGAACCCGTGTGTGTGCAATAATCAAGTGAAACTCTTAAGAGAGGCTCCGAAATTGGTGCAGACCAAAATTTTGGAGGGTGGTTGTAGCTGCTACAACACTTGGTGACACACTGGTAGAACTCCAACTTCTCTGTTTTGGTTCATTTCTAGCACATGGACTTGGTATTTCGAGGAGTATTGAATCACTATGTGGGTTACTTCATCTTCCCCACTTACCCCATGGACATACATGGTGCACCCCTTGCCAACTTAGTAAAACACAATCAAAAGTTCAGCTTAGATCTCAATGTTTTGAATCTGGGAAGGGTAGTTTAGCTTGCGAGTTGAAGATTTTTAGAGTATAAGTTTTCATATATGGTCTTGCTCCACTGCCAGCAAGCCTGGACAGTACCCTAGTTGAGTCATATAAGAACACACACATTTCTCCACTGCCAGCGAGCCTAGTCAGTACCCCAGTGGAGTTGCATGCTTCACCTCTCTATGCATGAAGCCTTTCTCTTCTTTCACCTTTGTATTTTTCAAAAGGACTGTGCATAGGAACTTATTTTTTTTTTTAGTGGAAGAGGGCTCCTAACTTATTGAGAGTAGAAGAGGTTGTTCCTTTAGAGAATCATGTAAGACCTCTGACATAGGTTTTCTCGTTTAGATTTTTCCCTTCGCCATTTCTACTAGTTAGATGAGCTTGAACACACAAAGTAGAAGGTTGAGTATAGGCATGGGGCTTCCCAGTGTGGACACAAGTTCATGGTTGGACTGAAACTTCCCTTGTAGATGGTTCATATTTTCCGTCAGGACTTCATCGGCTAAAGGTTACAACCAAGCACACAGAAGGGGGACACAAGACTAACCAAGTGTTGCATTGTCAAGATTTTTCCTCAAATTTCAGCCACATACTCTATTCAAAAGCTAGAACGTAGTGGTTGGCAACATTTATTTTCAGAAAGAAAAAAATAGTAATATACCAAGCATAGAAAACAATGTTAACAAAATAGTACACAAAGCAAACAAAGTGAAAACAACAACAAGAAAGCAGAGCAACCAAGTCAGCAAGGAAAGAATCATGCAAACTAAAAAGAAAAGACAAGCAAAAAAGCAAACACTACTCCCAATCCTAAGCTATCGGTGCATGGGCCATCTCACGTGAGGTGATACTTCCAATGCAACCACCGATGCATTGGTTGACCCATGTTGGTGAAGGCATGGTTCACGAACAAGACATCTATGCGAACCAGAAAACAAGAAAGATATAATAGTGAAGACAAACGCACTTCGAGTTTATGAGCGACCACAAAACAAAGATGAGTGAACACACATGACATGCACTCTGTGGAGCTGCCATGGTGTTGTACTACACTGCATGTAGATGTTGAGTGTGTTCATTCTCTTGACTGTGACGTGCAAGCAAACATGAAAAAGGTAGGCCACTTATGTTGTGCGTGTGTGCTTTCTGTGTAAGATTCCTCCAATTCATGAGCGTTGGGATCATGTAGCTTGAGTGGAGGAAATGAAATCTGGGTGTTTGGTTGATCTTCAATGCAAAGCAAAGAGTGATGAGGAGCCTTGAGTGTTTCAACAATTTCCTAACCAAAAGTGAAACCAACCTCAGGAGAACAAGGGCCTGACATAACCATCAATTTGGGCTAAAGTGCCTCGATAGTCTACGGGGTTTCGACTTCGTTGACAGATAGATCATCATAGACCAGTGCCTTGGACAGATTGACAATAGTTAAATCAACATTGTGATCGGATGAGGAGGTGGATTGATCGCAAAAACCAAGATTAGAAAATTCAAGATGTTTGTCGGCATCCTCATGATTTGATGAATCAGGCAGAGGGGTAGATGAGAAGCAAAGATGTTCACCCTCTGTGTTTTCAAGAAATATAAATGATAGATTTAGCGGATTTTCTGAGGAAGATGTGTCCTCTCTGCACTGTAATGACAGAGTGACATCCGAGGTGTCCTGTGAATGATCAGAAGTAGAAGCATTCAGAAATGGGTTTTCACAGGGGAAATTAGCAGTGGCAGAATCACAAGGGATGACAAGATGAAGTGGATGAGGTGTTTCTAGAAGGGAGTCATCCTTCACCACAGGTTCTTCTTTATATTCCCGCACACACTCATCATGAATGATGGCATAGGTTGGCTGCATAACACCAACTCTGTCGACATCTTGATCCTTGTTCACAACAGGTGAGGTGTCCGAAATGGGAGAACACAAGACAATACAATCTGGAGGATCAACAAAACATGAGGACAGAGGTCGAGGGAAAGAGTCCACATGAAAACCAACAATATTGCAAGCCAAATCTACGCAAATATCAAGAGTAGGTGGGGTGGGAGAGTGTGATAGT